>JBBPBS010000738.1:14394284-14420479 GCA_037974835.1 Cicer judaicum
AATTTTTAAAATACAATTAGAAATTATTTTATTTTTTAAAGTATCATATATATATATATATATATATATATATATATATTTAAAGTATAAATTTCAACTAGGGTCATTAGACTATAGTGATATATTTGAAATTTATTTACATTTTGAAATTTCAAATGTAAATTTATTTTTTCTTATGAATGGAAACAAGGGAAAGGAAAATAATTTACAATAATTTTGTTCCTTTTGATGTCCTGAGAATACATGGTAAGATACGATAGATGAATAAGAGAAATAGATTATAAAAAAATAGATGAAATTAATCACAATTTTAAAACATTATATAATGAATTAGTTTTACTAGAAGTAGGTAGTGTATGGTAAGTGAGTTGATAGTTGATGCCATTGGTGTGAGGGGGAAAATGACGGGTATCAGATTCGCAACTGTTGGCGCTGAAATTTTTGTCGTGAAGCTCTTGCTTGTTCTGCAGACATGAGACACACACCACATCATATGCTCTAGCTCTATTGGAAATAAGCTATTTCTTCATAGTAATAATTTTCAGTTGGAAGAAACATACTCTATGTACTTTTGCTTTTCACATTGATTGAATATGCATGTGAACTTTTTTCTGTTACCTCATACGTACACGGTTTCTGACATAGGCTTAGTCACCAGAAGTAGAAATAAACATTTGAGTGATGCACATTGCACAGGAATAGGAATAGGAATTGGAATTGGAATGAATGGGAACTACTCTCTTCTTCCCTAACCTTACCTCCATATCTTTTTTTCTCTTGCTCACAAATGAATCCATCCCTGCCCATATTATGATAATATTGTAAAAAAAAAATAAAAAAAAAAATCACAAACATTACTACATGACAATTCAAAAATAATATTATGTAACATAAACCCCTCTTCTAAAATTCTAATATTAGTATAAGAATAAAATAAGGTACATCATATTTTATATTAACTTGTTGTTAGGGCCGTCCTTGAGTGGTTTTAGCTGTATCCGGTATACAACTTTAAGTGCCTATTGAAAACATCATAACATCTGAATTAAAAATAAGACTTACAATTTTACGGACATTTTTTGAATCATCTTTATTTTAAAAACAATATAATAGTAAAAAAAACTGATATAATAGCATCCCATAATTTTAATAGCCAAATTGAAACTACGACCGGATATGATTTCTAAATAATTAAAAAATAACTGATAAGTTTACATGAAAAAAATAAAAAAAATTACTGTGGACGATAAGTTTAAGAATTTTCATTTATATGATTTATAGATTTTCTATAATTATGCAAAAAATCAAAATAGAGAACTTTTATTTGTCATATATCAAAGAGCAAGAATAAAAAAACGAAAACCGACAATTTGAAACGTAAATTAGCTAGAAAAGACAGTTTGTTTTTTACTAACAGAAAAGACAATTAAATATCAGACCTATTGCATTAATTTGTTGGTAAAAGACCATGATGATTTCTACTTTACTTCTTGTACAGCATTGATCTCTGTTTGAAGCAAATGTGTCTTGGAAAATGGATTATCTGTTTTTGAAGTCTTGTAGAATCTCTTCGACAATTAATACTTTTAACTATACAAGTGTCATTTAATTTTTCTTTAAAAAGCGTAAAAATAAGAAAATGGATATTTTTAATAAAAATAAAAATAGGAAAATGGTAACTCTACACGTCAAGTGTAATGTGTCCAAGAAAGTACACGTATCAATATGTTCATAGCATACTTAAGTTCTTATAGTATTTTTTTCCCTAAATGAGACATACAATGAGACAGTAAAAAACATAAAATGGCGATCCACTTGAAACTTGCCTTGCTTGTTGTATCATGGAAAAAAAATGAACTGCGGGTCCAAGGCATAACATGTAATATCACATTCACACCTAAACAACAATTGCATTGATCTACGGGATTTTAGATAGTACATAACCAACACCCTCTAAACACAAGGTTCAACACAATTGCAAAAAATGATACTTTTTAAAGAAAAATTCATACTTTGGGAAAGGGAAAATTTCATATTCAGTAACTTTTGATGGCCGGTGACACAATAATCATGATTTTCAAGATACTGGAGCATATTCTTGAATAGTTGAAGCCAGTTTATTTCGATCATCTTCTGTTTTCATCCGGATCAGAAATGTACGTGCAACAACACTATCATTATCTCCACCACTACCATCAGCATTACCCTACAATAATTCTCAAGTTTCACATACTTTTTCGATGGCTATTCAATCATAGAACATGCGATAAAACTAATCAAAGAAATTAAAAAAAATACATAAAAAAAAATAAAATAATAATAATAATAATAGTAATACTAATATTCAACCATGATTAAATATTACGATATTTTGTCATCTTTCTTTTAAGGGGAAAAGTAATAGAAAAGCTAAAAGTATGCTCATGAAAAAGGGCTGTTTTTAACTCTTTTTTTAATAGACTGAACTTTTACAACATCTAATGATAAATGAATGCTACGGTGGACCATATTCACATGTTATCCACCGTAGACTAATGTCGAAACTCTAATAATGATCGACGATGCTGCTCAAAAGTATATGTTATCGGTCCTTGTAGTCTTTACGGTTGCGACAATGACTCAATCGATATAGTTCAATACAAATAAGGGAAAATGAAGTGTCCTTTAAACCTCAACTCATCATTCGAACATCAATAAAGTCACCATCTCAACCTAAAGACGAGACGAGCCGTTAACTTGACCTTCTGAAGAGGGTCGCCAATTGTCATTACAATTTCGAGTGACTTTTAAGTATTGGTCCACGACGGACCATCTATCAAGGTGGTCCAATGTAGAATTTTCCTTCATGATAATTATTGCAATTTTTTTTGTTTCTTATGCAAAACTTTGAAAACAGATTAAAATAAAAAATAAAACAACTATATTACTTTTGTAATTAAAAGTGAAAATAGAAACCAAAAAGGTTATCGAATCCTTGATTAAACATGGAAGAAGCAACAATGAAAAAGACATGAAATAGTTGCTCGATGTAGAAGGGATGCTTCATTGACATAAGAGGACCTGGATACCCTGGAGTTGAGAAATCTGGAATATGCCGCAGCCACGCATCTTGGGCCGTTTGATCAATATGATCGGACTCATGTTTCAACTTGGTAAATTGGATTCAAAAATAGTTGTCATATGATCTTTTGATTAGACAGCCCAAAATACATGAATGCAAAAAATTTGGGATTTTTCAAATACGGGATCCAAAACCTTTATTGTATTACCTCAAGTACTGTAACCTAGTCTAAACATGTCAAGTTTTCTTATAACTACCTAAATAATTCAAGCATTAATTTTATGCAGTGTTTTTTCTATGTTTCCCTATATAGAACATTGTTTCAGTATTTGCATGAAGGTATTCAGATAAATGTACAAGTTTTCATTTCCTTACCGAAGTATGAAATATCGTAACTAGAGAGTTCTTCTGTGGATTTGTCTTGATTCCAGGATATAACAAGGCATTGAGAAGAATTTTTCCTACCTGCCATCAGTAAAGGTACAGCAGACACAATAAGCGAAATTCTCAATGAAAAAGCCAAAAACCTAGAAATTAAGGTCAATTCCCTGAAGAGATACCAGTACATAAGAACTACAAACGTAATCGTATAAACTATAAATCGAGCAAACCTCATTTCGAACAACAATTGTAGGTTTGGACTCTTTGGTAGCCTTGGAGACCCCCTCTTTGCATTTAATGGACAGCTGGCCCATTCCTCTATCTTTCCATACATCTTTATCTGTTGGGTCACTTGACTGAACATAACAAGGGATCCAAATCAAGTTGAGTTGAACAAGAGCAGAAAAATAAAAATGCTGCCCTAAAAATTAAGAAACACACCTTCACATAAAGCTTGCACTTCACTTCATATACAACTACTACACCTTTCTCTTCTGATTTCTTCACTGATGGGCTGCTGGGCTGCTCCAATTCATTTTCTGAGACCAAACCAAAAATATTTTTGCACCAGTGTCATTATGCAGAAAATTTGGCAATGCCTTAAACATGGCAAGCAAGGTTATAGGAAAACACTACAAGAAAGCTACATAATAGAATCTCTTTTCTTCAAATCTGATATAATCACAATATGTAAAACTCAGCAATCAACTTGGCAAAAAAAATGGCAACGAGGTGCTATAAAGCAACAATCGACTTGGCATGACAGCCAAAATAATTAGTCAAGGAATAGTTTGTAGGGAAAATATAAATTTAAAGAAACACAGTATATTCATGTTTTGGTCACCACTTAAAACCATTCTTTTCCCCAAATATTAATCTTTTGACAAAATTGTCCGTTTTGGTAAAGTTAAATAAAAACTAGTCAAAGGTGAAGACTAGTGCTTCTTCTTAACAACAAACCTACTCCAATAGCCTCCTAATAAAAAAATTAAAAATTAAAAACAAAATGCGGGAAAGAAAGAAAGAACATGCATTCGGGTCTCTAAGTGCTTCAAGAACTAGTTAACAGATAATGTTGGAAAGACCTGTATTTGTGTGCCCAGTCGATGTGGATGAATAACTGTACTCTAGGGGTTTATAATATGTTTTCTGCTCAGCCAATTTAACATGCTTTTATCATGTTTCCACACGATTAACAGGCACGAGGGAGATTCCATGTTTATCTACTCCGCAGATTAAAAATTATGCTCTTTCCAACAAATGGTAACTTTCATCAAAAGCACATAATATACAAATGAACAAAGGTTAGTAGTATATATCCCTACAACAGCATGGTATCTATAGTCTGGCAAAATTTACAAACACAGCCTACCACCAAGAAGAAGAAGAAACCTTCAAACATAATCATTTGAAAAATAACAATGTCATCATTGAATGTTAAATGAATTATTTCTGACAAACCTCAAGCATCAGAAAAGGAACAACAAAATTAAAATTAAATATACCATACAGTGACGGGTGGGGTAATTTGTATATGCAATGAAGTAATTGCCGAATGCTGATAATGATAGGCTAATGGGAAGAACAAGAGGAAAAAGCATTGAGTCCTCACCAGCATCCACATCATCTGAAGCATTGTGATTGGAGGGAGTGTGATTGTTGGGAGCTGAATTTTGATTTCCTAAAACCAAAATACAGAAATTTAGCGGCCAATCATAAAAGCGACATTTCTTCATGCCTAAGTTCAAGGTATAACACTGAATTGGATAAAATAAATAGCAGAATAGATTAGATAATTAAGTGTGTAATTTTAAACTTGCCATCCTTCATTTCTAATTATCAAATGACTATTATTTTACAAATTTGTATCTAAATGCAATATGAAGTTCTAGTCATGACGTGAAGGCATCTGTATATGACACATGATACACCATAATAAAAGCATATTCTTCACAAAGCTCAAATTTATTATTAGATTCCAAAGCCAGCTTAACATAGCTTCCACATAAATCTCAACTATCTAAGATGAGGTATCCGCCATCTAAATTTCCACCAAAAGATCAACATTTTCAAACAGGAAGAGTAGCCAGTCTAGTGTACCACAAAAATGACCCATTCTAGAGTGAGTTCAACATGTCAGAAGAAAACATATTAGGTGTATTTGTAAAAAAGTCAGAGACCTACCAAATGCAAACACGTTTTGATTGTTTGAAAATTGTCCAGGGTTCCATGAACTAGCAAAATTTGTAACAGTACTAACAGTAGTGGATCCAGTTTTTTCTCCAAAAAAGCTATTTTCTTTGTTGGCTACTTCAGGCGAAAACTTTTTCACACCAAAAGAAGCACCAGCATCAGGAGCCAAATTTTGTGCCTTGGTGGCATTTGCTTTGAGCCAGTTGACAACATCACTAAATTTTTCCTGAAACAATAAACATATACATAGTAAATTTTTTCAACACTGCAGATGCATGATTTACACCATTATTTATTAAGCATGCTCAGTAACATGATTCTTAAGAAAAAACGGGTGTGCATGCTAATACTAGCTCAAAGCAATCTAGATGCAAGAAGCCAAGGGCAAGGAGTAGAGGATAACAAGCAAACACACTCTAGTATAGCTTAGCTGTGATCCCCAACTCATTGAATAAAAAGGAACAGGTTAAAGTGTTTATGTTACAAACAGAAAATACTTATACTTATCCTTGTAGAAATAAACAAACTCCAATTCTAGGTAAGACATACAGACATGTTATTATAATAACCATGAATGGTTAATTTTCAAGTAGAAAGCTGGTGTTTTAACATATGTAGGTGTGTCTGGTAATAGTATGCATACATCTGTTAATTTCATTGCAGCATACACAGCCACATAAACAGCTATTCAACTAGATATCGGATCAGTTTCCTGCAAAATGGCACCTTCAATAGCATATTACTTGGGTATATATAGTGACACCAAGTAAATTAGAAGGACAAGTATAAGCAGCTTTAGCACATTAACCCATGTGAAGAATTACCATAATGCTTGTAGCATGATCTAAGTAATCTCTGACACCATCTTCCCAAAGCTCATCAGGATGATTCTTTAATTGTGTTTGAACCCAGCTGTAAGAAAGACACGCACCATTTATCATTAACCGAATAACAACAACTAACAATGCATTCATAACCATACAAATGCAAAATCCTTTAACTGGATTTTAACATATCAAGACATCATGATGTATGACAATTGACAAGTGACAACCACTAACAAATAGACTATACCCAGGAATAGAAAAGGAATCATATCTTACTATCAATACCAAACTGTTTTCTCATTGACAGGAAAATTGAAATGCAGAAAACAAGAAAAAGCACAATTTGTTGACGTTAAATAAAAGATGAACCTTGCAAACTGGGTATTTAAAGCTCTCACATGCTGCTGGGATGACTCTGCCCGTTTTATATCCAATTGGGGTGTTGTCACCATCAGTTGTTGAGATGGTTCAGCCCTATGGACATCAAAGAGAGATCCTTCCATTATTCTTTTATTCTTAAACTGCATCATGTTAAAAATTGGAGGTACAATAAGCTTCCACCTAATTATAATACTTATAAAACTCAAACACAATTTAACGTACACAAAATTATCGACATTAACCATTAATTTCTGAATAACAATGACTACTACTCACCCAAAATCAAATCAAATCTTTAATTCAGAAAGAATCTCAAATACACCATCCTCTTGCATTACAAATCCTCAACCTTTTGAGGACATGTTTCACTCACCAAAAGACATAAACACTAAATAACCGAGAGGCATGTTTCAATCTCAAAAGCTTTTGCTCTTCAATATACTGCTAATAACAAAACCTTATTCTTAGGTTTTAACCCTCCAGTTAGGGCCCTAGTAATACAGCGTTGGGAAGACTGACAAATAATTGCTGCAGTTGGGATTCAAACTCACGTTCTCTTGATCAATTTGTTTTTAACTAAATGTCATTAACCATTTCAGCTCAATCACTTAGTTAATAAAATAGCTAACCAACAACTACAAACAAGTAGAACTTTTAAAAAGCAAATTACAAGCATCAACTGAACTCTATTTTAAGGGCGTTCAATAATGCTACATAAATTTAAAGAGTACCCAAAAAAAAAACATCTCATCGTTGAGAACATGCTGGAGTATTCTATCATCGTGAAAAATAAGGGAGAAAATTAACACGAAACAAAGATTACCGAAATAAAAATGAATAAAAATTCGAATTAAGCTGAAGCTCAAAACGACGAAGGAAATTGTGTTAACAGTGATACTTACGGGCGTTTCGTTAGTATCAGTATGATTGGGTTCGGAAACAGCCAAACGCTTAGAACCTCTCATCATCGATTTATGGAAAAATAGGGTTTTGAATTTGTGGCAATTACTAGATTCGCAGACGCAGAAGCTGCCACTCGATAATCTGAAGAAAACAGAAAAAAATTGAACGTAAAAGGCCTCTTTTTCTGAAAAACGAGAATAAAGGGCACTTTACAAATATCATTAAAATATATAAATATAAAAGGGGTAAGTATTTTGGAATAATTAGATCCGTTGGATCGGGTGGGGAATATACTTTCAATTGGGACCGTCCGATGAAGTAACGATTAGGGTAACCTGCGAACTGGATACTTCACATGGAGAACGTGCTGTTCTGGTTATATGTCCATGCTAATTAAATGAGGGCCCCATGTACTGTCTAAGCCCAATATGTAATTTATAGTCAGGGGGAGTGATAACTACACCCCTCCATTATGCTGATCACGACCTCCTCCCTTTTATGTTTTTCTAAGTTTGACTTGTTAAATACTAGGTTAACTTTGTTTTTTTGTTTTATTATAAAGATCAAGTTCACTTCTTAAATCAAATAAACAAACTCAAATTTAATCCCTGTCTATACATATATACTCAATTTAGTATTTTTAAAGAGTCAAACTCAAACTCTAAGTTTCAAATTTTTTAAGTATATACTAATTATAGAATACAAGTCTTGCAACTAAAAACATAGCAAGAGACTAGCATAATATGTTTCATAACTTCATCAACATATAAGTTAATTGCAATTACTCGTGTGAAGCATTAATTTACTCACGAATGTTACAAGTGAAATCTAAAAAATATAAAAATATATCCACCAAATATTCATAAAAGGAAAAAGTTACCAACAAAAAATTAGGACATATATATATATTTATTTTATTTCAATTGAATCATAAAATACAACAATTTCTAAGTAATTACTACTATCCATTGAAGAACAATGTTGACATCAAATTTGTTTCTAAAAAAATAAACAAATCAAAATGTAAATACTTCATCTAAGAGTAAACTAATAAAAAAATTCCAAAACCTTGCAGTAACACAGCTGAGTGATGTAGCATGCATGCGAGTCAAGTAGAGAAGTTCCACAACGAAACTTGAGTGTCATACATATCAACATAATCATTACCACCATAATAATCTGTCATAGAAGGAGGAGGAGAACGTAATGGCTCATTCGCAATACTCGAAATCAAATCATTCATTTCTTCAGCATATTCTGACGTCATCACCGGAACAACTTGTTCTTCCCGAATACTCTGCTCACATTGGTTGTCTTCAACCACAAACAACTGAGCAGCTTCCATCGCCGCTCTCCTTATCTCCGCCGCATCAGTAGTTTCGGGCAACCTCAACCGCCATGCTGAGTCAGCAAAATTAAGACAAGCTGATTTACCGCGGAAAGTGAGTGCAGCAACATCATGTGCGCGTGCAGCCATTTCAGGTGTTGGATATGTTCCAAGCCAAATCCTTGATTTGTTATTGTTAGGAACACGCATCTCACAAACCCATTTGTTATTGTCTCTAGCTCTCACTCCTCTATAAATAGGATGTCTTGTCTCCTTGAACACTCTTCTCCCTGCTCGTTTCTTTGGTCGTGTTGATGCTAATATCACTTCTTCATTACTACTTATTGTTCGGTTTGTAGAATAACTTGTTGTTTCGGAAGTAGAGGAGGAAGAAGAAGAAGAAGAAGATATATTTAAGTGTTGTTGAGTGGCATAGTTCAGTGATGACATGAAAATATCATCCATTTAAAAATTTATAAGTTGGTTACTTAATTGAAGAAGTGAAGTGAAGTGAGTGTGTGTTTTTGGAGTTGGTAATCTTATATAAGTTATTGAGTTGGGGTGTAGGATGAACCACGTATCTGACGCGTACACGCGGCGACAGCAGGATAATTTTGAATTGGGCGCAAGTGTAGAGGAAGCCCACGGGCCACGCTTTCGCTCCAGCTAAGTAAACTATACTCCTACTAGAAGTGTTGTTGATAAAAGAGAATCTAAAATGACACTAGCAACAAATAGGATAGATGGTCAGTTAGGGGATATGGTTTAATCTGGTATGATTTATATAATAAAAATGTTATATTTTAATTATTTTTAAAGTATATTTATTTAAATAGTTTGAACTTAATTTTGTAAAAAAATATTTATTATGTCTGATTATCTACTATACTTTATTATTTATTAATAATATTATTTTTTATTTTAAAGTTTATCAATTAAATATTTATTCGATGGTTGTTTCATTTTTTTTTCTACTACTTTAAAATCTTATTTACTACTTTATAAATTTTTTTTTCTTTTATCTCTCTATTCCATTAGTAAAATTAGTATTTATAAAGTCTCTAAAAAATCTTCTAGAAACTTCAATGCAATTGTTCTAATTTTAGGTTTTATAAATAAAAATAAATTTTAAATAAATACAGTATATGCAAATTTATAAAAAACAAATCCATAAAATAGGTGCAATCCTTTTATAAGTATTTTAAAGTTGATAATAATATTAATGATATTATTACTGAATATGTTCGAGTTTGTTTGAGATAATTTGTTTGAGAGGTAATAATAAATGTGTTTGTTTCAGGAAAAAATTTATTCTTTGAAATCAAAAATCATTTTTTAGGTTTTAAAGAGTGTGTTTTATATTTTTTTTTAAATCATTTTTTAAGATTTTTTTTAATATATATATACATTGGTGTTTGTATGTCGAGAGCATCATCTAGTATGAGTAGAGCATCATGTAAATTGGTATGGATAGAGCATAGCTTGATATGTGTATATTGATTAATTATGAATTTATTTTATTTTTTTTGTTTTCGTTGCGGTACAGTTTTGTTAGTTATTATTCTATTAGTTTCTCTTTTATATAAAGACTTAGTTTAGTTTATTTAAAAAAAAAGAAGTAAAATATAATATTTTAATATGAATGAAGCTTCCAGGTCAGGCCAGACTTTTAAAAAAGTCACGTTATGTCGGAAAAAAAAAAAAAACTATGATAGGTTATAGGTCAGGCTTAGGCCTAAAAAATTAATCGTATGTCAAACTCAGACATTTCAAAGTCTGACATAGTATGACCTATTTTCACCCCTAATAGTCACTTGTATTTATCCACCTTTTGAGAAGTGTTACTTAAAAAAAAAGTCACAAAAACAATGTTATTTTCTATTTTATGATGGAAAATTAATTATGTATATTTTTTTTTAAGTAGTACATTTTTTCACTTTAAACTTATGTTAGTGAGAAACACACTAATTGTTAACAAGAATAATTTTATAAAATTAATAGACCGTTTGTGGAAACAATTTCTATTTTCATTTTTTTAAAACTTTTGAAGTTAATAATTGCTTATAATTTTATAAATAATTAAAAATAAAAAATAAATGTATTCATTATTTATGAAAATGCATTATCATTAATTATCAATTTATCTTATTTCTATGATAATATCTCACTTCAACAGTTTCTTATCCACAAAAACAAGCACAAAATATTTTTACACAAAATATTTTACACAGTAAATAAAATTGAATATTTTCTCTTTTATTTATTGTCATTTCTTAAAACACGACAAATCTTAGAAATAATAGTTATATATCACCATCAAATCATGATTTACTTGTCTTTTTGTAGTAATTACAATTAATATATAAAAGTTTAGTATCAAATAAGGGGTACAAAAGACACGTTAGGTCGGGTTTGGTGTGTCCCTTACCTGGTTCCAATATTTGACTGAGGCAATTTTTATGCCTTAACTCGTCCCGTAACTCGGTCGAATCCGATTAGTTGCAGGTTCAAAAATGACAGGACGAAATAAGACGACATTGGATTGGTCCAAAGACGAATAGGCAACTAATAGTTATTGAACTTATCTTTTAGAAGAAAAAAATAAATAAATCACCGTAAGCCATATAGGTTATCACTTGTCAATTCATTCAACACTAGTAACTCATAATATTGTCAAACAAAATACAAACCATTTAATCAAAACAAGTAACCTACTACCTACTAGACACATTGATTTTTCGCTATCTAATAGTCATACTCTTTCATTAAAAGTAGTATCAAAATAACATTAAGTTACCACAACAACGACAACAAAAAATGAATACATGAGAAATGATGTAAGGAAGAGGAATTTTTTTGAAATCCTAAATTGAGTTTGTGGAGTGGAATCAATAATAAGGTAAAATCAAAAACAAAAACTCTTGCCGTTAATGTATTTTGGGACGAGACGGGTAACTCAGAGGGTTACCGGAATCCAGTCCTTTTTTTAACCTTGTCCCTATCCTGTATTTTTTATTTTATCTTCGTGTTTTTTGGATCGGGTCAGACTTAACCCATAGCTTATTGGTTGGGTCGAATTCATGGAACGAACCGGGTCTTGTACAATCCTAATATGTACAAACCTAATATCAATATCAGTGTTTGTTAATTTTGTATGTCATTGCATTTAGTTACTGTTTTAAAAGGGATTATACTAGGGTTGTTAATTGTGCGGATCAAATTTGAAGTTTATGTTCTAAAATTAAAATGCAATGAAAAGGTTGCACCATTAGGCATAGCAAACCTGGTGGGCAACAACCCACTGAAGCTTAGGGATACCCTGCAACACTAGAACACGTAATGAAGTCTTTGCAACTAGATGGACCTTATCTTATTGGACCAAAAATATGTTTTATCACATCTATTATATAAAATGGAGACATATTCACTACGTCAAAAATGAAATTTTATAGCGCGTCTTTTATAGCACTTATTAAATACAAACGTTGTTGTATGATATTTTAAAAATAACGGAGGATATAACAGCGCTTTTTTGACAAGCGCTGTAAAAGACTTGCGCTTTCACATAATTAAAGGACCTATTAGAGCATTTTTTGGAAAAACGCTGTAAAAGACTTTTAAAAAAAATAAGAAGGCCTTTTACAGCGCTTTTTTGAAAAGCGCTGTAAAAAAACGCTGTAAAAGACTTGCACTTTCACATAATTAAAGGACCTATTAGAGCGCTTTTTGGAAAAGCGATGTAAAAGGCTTTTAATAAAAAATAAGAAGGTCTTTTACAGCGCTTTTTTGACAAGCGCTGTAAAAAACCCTTGTAGAAGACTTGCGCTTTCACATAAGTAAAGGACCTATTAGAGCGCTTCTGGAAAAGAGTTGTAAAAGGCTTTTAAAAAAAAATATGAAGGTCTTTTACAGCGTTTTTTAGACAAGTGCTGTAAAAGACTTGCGCTTTCACATAATTAAATTACCTATTATAGCGCTTTTTGGAAAAGAGTTGTAAAAGGCTTTTAAAAAAAATAAGGTCTTTTACAGCGCTTTTTTGACAAGCGCTGTAATAGGATTTTATATATAACAGTAAATCACTTCAGTTTCCTCTTTATTACATAAACTTCACTACGCTTCAGTGTCTTTCTCCTCTTCATTATCCTTCTCATTGCGAACCCTACTGTCCCTACGAACAAAATTGTTAGCCATCTCCATTGTAAATCATCTCCATATTTGTTACTATCCCTACGAACATTATTACGTACTCTTCTCATTGCGAACCTTACTCTGTCTTACGAACCGTTCGTATTTCTGCGCATTATCGCCGTTCCTTCTTAAACGAAATTGTAACTCTATGAACCCTACATATTTCTTCACACTCTTCAGGTATTGTATTCATTTATTCATTTATTTCTTACATATATATATATATATATATATATATAATGTGTTTGTTAATGCTAATAATCACATTTATTTGATAGTGCTTTACAAGTTTTTCGAGCTCAAATGGGTGCTACAGTGTCGAAGCAAAAATCAAAGAAATCACCATGGATTCCAATAAAGGTTTAAAATATATGTCTTTAAAATTTCATTAACAATCAATGCACAAATATTTATTAACTTATATGTTTTATTTTATAGTGCTCTCGTCAAACTAACAACATGGACTGTGGATACTGTATATTGCGATTTATGAAGGAGATTGTTGATATAATCCCAAAAAGAGATCTATTTGAAATAAAGAAATGCACCTATTATAGCGTTTTTTTTAAAAAGCGCTGTAAAACTAATACAACAAACAGTATGTTTTTAGAAGAGATTTACAACGCTTTTTTTATTTTAAAGAACACTGTTGTATCTTTTTACAGCGCTGGATACTACAGCGCTTAATTTTTTGAAAAAGCGATGTAAATGTCTTAAAAAAACGCGGTAAAATACTATTTTTCTCGTAGTGATTATGAGGATAAATAGAGCATTTCATACCTAAAATACAAAACCATGGTTGTCACTTATTCATCCTTTTCATTTTCCCACCCATTTCATCATCCTCCATCACACTAAGAGACCATTATAGCTAGTTTATGAAACTTTGAGTTGAAGAAAGAAAATTTGCAACGAGTTTGAAGAAAGAGTTATTTTAGCTATTGAATAGGCTTGTTTTTCCCTTCTACAAATTTAATTCTTGTAATACTAATTGTCGTAATATTTACTCTTGTGTTGCTTTATATTTCTATTGACAAGCTCATTAGGAGCTAAACACTATATAATTAAGATCAATGACATTTTAGGAATGTTTATGATTCAATATGGTTATGGCATGTTGGGTATTTATTTGATAAAACTATTTTAAATATTATTACTTGGAAAATATTTGTTAATTAGATAGCCACCACAACCAAGACTACAAAGACAAATCAAATTACAAGTGCTCAAACATGGTGGCGATATTAAACAAATTTTATTAAATAAAAATTTATCTAACTATTAGTTTAAATATCAACGATTTTGCACATTTACATTTCAAATTAATTAAAAATAAACCAATGAGAGTAGCAACTATTTGGGGACAATATACTATACTCTCGAGGGAGTACAATACAGGATAATAGTGACAAAGGTTGATTCTGGTGTTTCTGTCGTCATCACTCTTATTATTGGATGTTTCCTACTACCCATCCTGGCGGACCAGGCAAATGCAATTAATGAAAAACATGAAAAGAATGATTTAAAAACGTGTTTTTATCTTCATTAAGTTACATTAAAGGTAATGGAATAAATAAAACGAATATTCATCGTTTGTCGAACAGCACAACTCTAATGTTCGAATGTTCTTTTCTTTTCTTTTTTTAATTTGTTTTTTCATGTGTTGTGGAAATTTAGTCTAATGGATAAATGTAATTAACTATTTTTTAATTAGACAAAACTTAGATGCGTTTTATTATTAGGTATATTTAATAATTCATAACTTAATTAATTATTATTTTATCAAATTCATATTTTTTTTTAAATTGTTATAACTATGAAATGTGTGTTTTAGGATAAAAACTATATGAAAATTGATAAAAAAATGCAGTGAAATTTTTTCCTTTTTAGTATGTACAATTTCATTTTATTTTTTTTTTAGTATGTACAATTTAATTTTTTCCTTTCTTAATATATTAAAAAGTAAATAAATATTACGATGAAAATCAATAAGTAAAGACAAAAGAAGTCATATATATATCAATTTTTTAATTGTTGTAACTATTTCAATCTATTATCTATGATTAATTTTTTAAAATTATAATTTTGCCTTCAAAATCCATACGAAACACTTTTTTTTAATCTTGTGTACGAAACTCCATGGGTCGCGGCTTAAAATAAAATCATGCAGTGACGTGATGATGACAGTATTGCACGAGAGAGAATGTCGTAATTTGGTTGCAAAAACGAACGGTGGAAAAAAGGTAAAAGTCGTGGACGAAAATCAACCAAGAGATTTGGGACAAAATATAGGTGCGTCGACAAAATTACGAAATATAGGCACGTCGACGAAATTACGAAATGTAGGCGCGTCGATAAAATTACGAAATATAGGCGCGTCGATAAAATTAGGATTACGTCAATTTTTACCACTTTATTGCATTATGTCAATTTCCAAACACTAACTATTTAGTTTTTTTTTTTTTAAATACACTGTTTATTGCATTGTGTCATAAAAAAATCCACCATAAAAGAAAAAATAGTACATTGGAATCATATAAACGATAAAAGTAAAGGTTGAAGATTAAAAACTACATGTCTGTTCTCTATTCTCTCTTTTTTATTTATATTTTTCTTTTGGATTAACTTTGTATTTATTTTGTGTTTGATAACTATAATTTGCAGATTGTTACTTTTTTTAAAATGAATACTTTTAGGTTTATGTTGTTTTCTTTGTAAGTTTTGATGGTATACTGTTTTTATTTATTTATTTAGATTCATATGATATATACTAACAACGCGGAAAATAGTCCTTCATAAAGGTAAACATTCATTTTTAATTTTGTATATGTTGATAATTTTTAAGTTTCTGTCAAAGTTGTTATTTTTTATGGTTTTTATAATTTTTTCTGCAAAAATAATATTAAGAAGTTTTTTTGGCGTTGGTCATTGGATAGTATGTTCCTATCCATTATATAATACATATTTTCATACTATTTGAAATTGTTAAGAACATTCTTAATGATCATGTTTGTCTTTATGAATAAGGACATGATTCAATTTTAAATTATGATGCATTTAGTAACCTGAAGATTTCAATTTTAAGTTGAGGTAATTTATTTTGCCTTACATACAAAAATTTAAATTCCATGCTTAACTGTGTTCTATATATGATGTTTCACATCAATCACTCTTATGAAAAATTGTAGTATTTAAGAAAGTTCTAAAAAATTCATAAAAATCTACTCCTATTCTTCATCTTATTCCATTTATCATTGTATTATTTATTTCATCTATATAATCCTAAACTTAATATTTCTTCCTCCCCAATGTCTTTTTCATCGTCTTCCCTTTAATGTACGGTTCAAATTGTACACTTGCAATCAAATTTTTAATGATGTGGCTACAAGCTCAACACCTTTAATTTCAATTTCTACTAGTCAATTCTCATCCTCATTCGTTCAATCTACATCAAGTTGTACAGGTAATATGCAGAAGGCAGTAGCTATTTCATAAAGAGTGAAGTTTTTAATGAAATTTTGAAAATAAATTTATCTATCAACGAAGAAATTGATCTAACAATAATGATAGAAGAAATAAGGGAAGAAGATGAAAAGTTAATATGAGAAAAAGATTGAAAGAAGAAGAAAATGAAGAAATTGAGAGAGGAAAAAATATTAAGTTTCTGGTTAGAGATGAAAACGAATTATATAATAGGTGGTAAAAATGAAAAATGCAAAAATGTTTTAAATTTTGTAATTTCTTTGAATTTTTTAAGTGTTACTATTGTTTTGGTTCTTGACTATCCAGCTACACATGTGGCGGTGAGAAAGAATATATTATATTTATTTCTTTGACGTGAAATTAACAAAGTTAATAGTAAACTTAATACAAAAATTAGAGTGACAACATATTACATATATATATATATTTTCTCATCACTCTCGTCTAGCCAACTCTTATCTGTCTCTATTTTTCTATATTTTTATTTCAAAATTTTTTATGATACATTTGATAGTTAATATATTTTAATATAATTAAATTAAATTATTAATAGTTAAATAAGATTATCATTTATAAATAAGATTTAATTATATTTAAAATTTAAAATTATTAAATTTTTAAGTTTTATATTTTTTTTATTTTAAAAAATATTTTTGTTATGATCTGAATTAAAATTAAATTTTAATTTTTAATTATAAAAACAATTTATTTAATTACTAAGATCAAAATTAAATAAATAAATATATTAAAAAATTTAATTTAATCAATTTGAATATATACTATGATAATGTCTATGTTGATAAATATAAAAAAATGTCTATGTTGATAAATATAAAAAACTATTGATTAAAATATTCTCAATATCAATAGTCACTTATTTATTTTTAATAATACCATAAAACTTGTTAGAAAATTTTACATTATTTTATTTTATTTATGATGTTTAAATACATCAAATGTCGTACACATTGTACAATTTTTGTCATGTATTATTCTATTTAGTACTATTTAATAATTGCACGTCAACTCAAATAGACTCATAGATCACAATTTTAACATATAATTTACTGACCAATAATTATAGCTAGCTTTTACTTTTCTCTCTAAATTAACCTAGGAATACGTAATTTACGTTTTTTTTGTTTTGTTTTTTTTTTTTACTAAGAATTAATAATTTACTTGCCAAAGTGTATATCATCATAGTATAAAGCCACAAATGACAATGGTTTCAAATAATTAAGTCAGAAATTTATCAGCAACAAAAATAATGGCAAAAATGAAATCTGCAGGTCAATAATTGTTTGGAATAGTGCAAGTCAATAATCAGTGCCAACGACAAACGACACGGAACAACAATATACAGGAATTCATAGTATGTATACAAAAAATATCTATATATTTTATGATAATAATTTTTATTTTAAGTTTTTAAAATTCATGTTAATTTTAGTATTACATATATTTTAAGTTTATATAAAAATTTTACATTTTAATTTATGTAAAATAAAAATATAATATTTAGTTTTTACAAAAATTATTATACATATATTTTTAGTCTTGACTATTAAATTAATATATATTTTTTAATGAATTTTTTTGAATTATATATGTAATAATATAAAAAGTTTTTTTTTTACAAAAAATAATTAAAAATTCGATTTATAAGTTATATTTTTGTAACTTTTATTTTGACCTTTTATCTTACGAAATTTAAAAATTATTTCAATTAATTTAAAAGTTTCATTTTTTGTTTTTCAATATGTACCTTCATGATCAAGGACTTGTTAACAACAGCCAACAAACAACGATGTCCACGTAATTAACTCCACTCAACTTGGTGAGAGTGATAGTATTTGTGGTGTTGAAGCCAAAATATCTAGTCTAGAGACAAATATCTACATTTCAAAATCAGATTTTAATTAAAAAAAAAAAAAAAAGGGTAGTAATTACATAACTACTTTTACAAATCGAGCATATTGTGAAATTGAAAATTATATACCAGAGTTGAATATGAGTGCAAATATGTCCACATATGTCAGCCCAGCCATCACTATCAAAACTTCCTCTAGAAGACAGTAAAGCCCCATTGGCATTTTCCTATGCTCTAGTCTTAGAGCAAATCATGATAAGATTTTGATGACACCGCAGGAACTTGTCCCAGAAAATCTCCATTCATCTTGCGTTAATTAAGATGTATGTCTGTATATTAAAAAATTAATAATCTTATAAGAAAAACTATTTTATTAAATTATATATCTTAACTATTGATGTTTTTTTTTAATATTATATGTTTTAATAATATTTTAAAAATTATTTATATAATAATTAAATAATATTATAGAAAAAATAATTAAATTTATATTAAAAAGTTATAAAATTTATTTATTTTAAGATAATTTTTCTTTAATAAAGTAGCATTAATTATGTGAAAGAGTAATCTTATTATTGTTGTTGGCATCTTCCATCATAACCGCTATGGCGTTGGTTTTATTGTCCTTCTCTGCAAAAGTACAATAATGTAAATTTGTTATCTTTTTTAAATCTCTTAAACTCTCAAATATTTTAAATGTTCTTAAAAATATCATTCATACAATAATAATTATCAAAATATTTAAGTAGTTTCTTTTTTTTTAATTAATGACGCTTAATAATCAGATTATAATTTTGCTAGAGAGAAATTAAATCGATGACCTTTTATCACTTCAATCACTTTAAAAACTCTCAAATCTAATTTTCTTTGACTCACATTTAATAATAATATTAATTCTTAACAATCAAATTATGCATAAGTCATATCAAGGCCTCTACTTTCTTTTAATTAATAAAAAATAATAAATTATCTACACCCTATCTCTTAATAATTACTATATCAAGCCGTTGATAGATTTAACCACCTATGTTCAAATTAAAAAAAAAATTAATAAGTACTCCAAGCACAACCCGTATTCAATAAATAAATAAGAGTATTAATAAATATTTTTAAAATACTTGTTAATAAATTTAAAATAAAATAGAAAAACTAGATGACGATTGTCTTTATTAATACTTACACGTTTCATTAGAGCTTTCAATTCCATGTAGACAAACGATGAAACAAAGACAAACAACCTTTGAAGGCAGTACTGTCGTCCATTTTCTCTTCAACCACTTGAAAAAGTTAGATACAACCTCAACTTAATTGTGTCTCAGTGAAATAAAAAACAAACCAACAATAAAGATATTTGAATCACCATGACTCCACATCCAACCTCCCAAATGAATAGATTCATCTTCGACTCCCAACACCAAAGCCACATCTGATCCACACTCACATCCTGTTTTACAATAAAGAAATAAAGGTAGAGATGGATATAAAAATAAAACCTAAAGAAAGAGATAAGGTAACTAACTACTGCTCACACAATCAGTCACAACATAAAACAAAGAAAACAACCACCAATGATTACACTCCACTCAACTTACCGTGAGAGTGACAGTATTCATTTGTTTCCTCATTGGTGTTGAAGCCAAAAATATCTAAAAAAAAACACAAATACCTAGTTTTAAAAACAGGTTCTTAACCAAAAAGAGTACTTTATAGAATTACTTGAACGACAAAACAAAATAAAACATATTAGAAATTAAATAAATAATAAACCAGCGTGCTTGCGTGTCAAATTGAAAAGTTCCAGAGTTGAACCTGAGTCTCAAAAATGTCCATGTCAGTCCAGTCTTCAATTCCATAATCTGTTGCCGAATGAGGAGGAGACATCAAAGGCTCGTTCGCAATGCTCATAAGCAAATCATGGTAATCTTCAGATTCTGATGATACTGTTGAAACTAATTGTTCCAAAAACATACCTTCTTGTTGCTCATTATTGTGATCACGCTGCTTGTTAATTTCATCTTCAGCTGCAATCAATTCAGCAGCTTTCATAGCCGCTTTTCTTATCTCCACCGCGTCCGTGGATTCCGGCAAAGTTAACCGCCATGCTGAGTCAGCAAAGTTAAGACAAGCAGATTTTCCACGAAGAGCAAGTGAGGCAACGTCGTGTGCACGTGCGGCCATTTCAGGCGTTGGATATGTTCCGAGCCAAATCTTAGAGTTAATGGAGTTAGGAACACGCATCTCACAAACCCATTTGTTATTGTCTCTAGCTCTGACTCCTCTGTAAACAGGGTGTCTTGTTTCTTTGAACACTCTTCGACCTGAACGCTTCTTTGGTCGTGTTGATGCTAATATAACTTCTTCGTCTGAGTGAGGGGAAGCAACAGGAGTAGTTGGAAAACTTGTTTCAGAGGAAGAAGAAGATGAACGGTTTAACTCGTGAAACGTTGGTATGGAAATATTCATAAAGACAGTAGTTAGTTGGTGGTGGTGTTTTTTGAGTGAAAGAAAATAAAATATCTAAAATAGAATTATTGGAATGGACAGTGTTGGTTCAGGTGGTGGAGACTGGAGGGTGGTTGTAGTGTGTGTGTTTGTAGAATAATAATTATATATAGATTTTTACCTTTTTTGACATGTGGATGGACAGCGTGTGTGACACGAAGACGAGACAATAGCATTCTATATGCGGCTTTATTAAATTATTCTTGTGTGTAAAGCAACCCCACCACCTTTAACTACACAACCTATTACTGTCAATTACTATAATATGTATTTAAAAACAAAACTATAATAAGTATATAAGTGCGATATATTAGTTTATTTAAAAATAATACTAATAAAATATAAAAAGAAAATTAATTATAGTTGATTATTTTATTTTTTTACTTAAAAATTATTTGCAACACGTTTTAAATGATTTTACATATACATTATGCGAAAAATGGTATTTTACAGTGCTTTTTTTAAGTCATTTATAATGCTTTTTCAAAAAATTAAGCGTTGTAGTATCCAGCGCTGTAAAAAGATACACAACGCTTTTTAAAATAAAAAAAAACGCTGTAATAGATGTATTTTTTTATTTCAATTAGATCTCTTTCTGGGATTATATCAACAATCTCCTTCATAAATCGCAATATACAGTATCCGCAGTACATGTTGTTAGTTTGACGAGAGCACTATAAAATAAAACATACAAGTCAATAAATATTTGTGCATTGATTGTTAATGAAATTTTAAAGGCATATATTTCAAACCTTTATTAGAATCCATGTGATTTATTTGATTTTTGCTTTGACACTGTAGCACCCATTTGACCTCGGAAAACTTGTAAAGCACTATCAAATAAATGTGATTATTAGCATTAACAAACATATTATATATATATATATATATATATGTAAGAAATAAATGAATACAATACCAGAAGAGTGCGAAGAAATATGTATGGTTCATAGAGTTACGGTTTCATTTAAAAAGAAACGGCGAGAATGCACAGAAATACGAACGGTTCGTAGGACAGAGTAGGATTTGCAATGAGAAGAGTACGTAATAATGTTCGTAGGGATAGTAATAAATATGGAGATGATTTGCAATGGAGATGACTAACAATATTGTTCGTAGGGACAATAGGGTTCACAATTAGAAGGATAATGAAGAGGAGAATGACACTGAAGCGTAGTGAAGTTTATGTAATAAAGAGGAAACTGAAGCGATTTACTATTATATATAAAATCATATTACAGCGCTTGTCAAAAAAACGCTGTAAAAGACCTTCTTATTTTTTTTTAAAAGCCTTTTACAGCGCTTTTCCAAAAAACACTATAATAGGTCATTTAATTATGTGAAAGCGCAAGCCTTTTACAGCGCTTTTCCAAAAAGCGCTCTAATAGGCCCTTTAATTATGTGAAAGCGTAAGTCTTTTATAGCGCTTTTTTTACAACGCTTTTCCAAAAAGCGCTCTAATAAGTCATTTAATTACATGAAAGTGCAAGTCTTTTACAACGCTTTTTTTACAGCGCTGTAAAAGACCTTCTTTTTTTTAAAAAAAGCATTTGCTCTAATAGGTCCTTTAATTATGTGAAAGCGCAAGTCTTTTACAGCGTTTTTTTTACAGCGCTTGTCAAAAAAGCGTTGTAAAAGACCTTCTTATTTTTTTTTTATAAACCTTTTACAGCTTTTCTCCAAAAAACACTCTAATAGGTCATTTAATTATGTGAAAGCGCAAGTCTTTTACAGCGTTGTTGTATCCTCCGTTATTTTAAAAATATCATACAACAACGCTTGAATTTAATAAGCGTTATAAAAAACGCGGTATAAAATGTTATTTTTGGCATAGTGATAATGTGACGATATTTAATGATTAATATTTATAAAATTAATATAATATATTTTTAAAAATTTAGTTTTAATTTATGAAATTATTTATTTTTATAATTTAATTTATACATATACATAATTAATGTATCTAAATAGTTCTATATTATGAAATCGTAAATCACATCATTAAAAATATTTTACAACATCATTTTTCAAGTTAAAATATTTAAGAAAAGAACCAAAACTATTTTATTTTAAAGTAAATAAATCAATTTCACGATTTGATAAAAATAAATAAATTAAAATTATAATTAAATTTAAAAAATAATAATTAAAAGATTGATGCATCTAATTAACATTATTTTATCTTTAGATATATTGTTGACCATGTCTAATTTATATATTCCAATAAAAATTAAATATATTATTTTAATAATGTTCAATGACAATATGTGAGTCGTTAAAAATGTAAAAGATTATATATTAAACGAAAATTAATTTGAAAATTCTTATTTATATTTCATTCAAAGAAATATATGTTACTTTTCTCTTGCCTTAAATTTGGATCATATTCAAATAATAAATTTATGTTGACTTAAAGGTGTTTATATTTAAAGTTAGAAAGAGTAGTTTTTTATATTATATTTCAGAGAAAATATAATGAAAATTGTCACACAAAATTGAAAATATAATACTTAAAAATAGTGTAATTAATTTAACTGGTTAAAATTTTAAAATTTATATTTTCGATATAAGATTTCAGTTTTATTTTAAATCTTTAAATTTAAGATATTTGTTAGCGTGAGGCAAATCTAATTTTAACTCTTGTGATAAATAGTTACATGTGTCACGATGATGGCAAATGAAGACAAAGGTGCGTTTATGTGGATCCAATCCTTTCTCTATTGCATTTAATAACAGCCTTTTCTTTTGGCACCTTGATAGAGAAATGTCTCCCACTCCCGTTCGAAGCTTGAGATATTTTATCGCAATTACGAGGAGGCGAGGGTCTCAAACTTACTTTATCCCTTTTTGGTTAGTTATAATTATAGCTAGTGTGAGAGTTGAAACCATTATCCACCGTGCATCATAAAATATCTGCTAAATTTATTCATTCAATTTTAGTTTTCATGTAAATAATGTTATTTAGAATTTTATCCTCTTTTAATGCATAAAATAACTAATTTACTTTTAAATATATGTATATAACAACTAGTGATTTATAAATATATTTTATCATTTAAAAATTCCAAATACTTCATAATGTAAAAATGTGAGATAATAGTTTTTAAACGATATATAAAAAATACAAAATAAATATTTATGATAAAAAAATATAAAATAATTTTTTATAATTAATAAATAAATACTTTATTATTTAAATTTGAATAAAACACTTATAAAATAGAATACACAATACAGGTTTTTCTGTTTTAGTATTAGTGAAAACCGGATAAAAGTAAGTTTTATATCCTACCTTGTTATTTGTCATAAATATCCGAAGTTGAGCGTTAGTGGGAGACACCTGTTTTTATTTATTTATTTATTTATTTATTTTGTTTTGTAGGGAGACACTTCTCTATCTCGTCCGGTTGTCAAAAAAATACACTAGAAAGAATTATATCCACACAAACATTTTTTAATGCAATATAGTAGAAGGAAGTATGTCCGCACAAACATCTTAGAGTAACCATGATCGACATAAACATTTGTACCTTAATTTTCGTTAATCGTCATTTCGGATATCTCTTAATCTAAAACGCTCGCAATCTCTCGTTCTATTTTATTTTTTTTAATTTAATTTTATTTTTTAAATTGTTGTTTTGAATTAACAATTTATATTATATAAATCATAAATATAAAAGTTTATATAAATTTAAAATAATTTGATATATTATCAAGATACATTAAAATTAACATTTTATAAAATTTATTGAACATTATTCATCTTTATAAATCTCAATAATATATCAAAATATAAAGTCGTCTTAATGTTTTTGAAGATCCTATTCAAATTTGAAAATTGAGTTCATAAAATTACAAAACTCTAACATTAAGAGTCAAAATTATAATATTTGGTAATTGATGGTAGACTTAGTAGACGCAGTCGTTAGTGGTAGCAAAACTGAGTATTTATTATAAACATAAGGTGTCAATATATAATTTTAGAGTGTTCAATGTACAAATTAAATATATCAATATAATTTTTTAAATGTATATACCATAACAAAAATTTAGAACATATGTCAATGTTTAAGTTGCACGGATTAATCACTAGTCTTAATCAGATGATTTAACGTCTATATAAGATTTTATAAATATAATATAAATGATATAAACTTTTATTTCAATGAAAAAAAAATAAAAAGATTGAAATAAATTAAAAGAGAGTTAAATTTAGAGGATCTAAACAACTCCTACATATAACTATTTGTCACAAAAGTTATAACTGAGAGTTACAAATTTTCACTAAGATACCAGATAATCCATAATTTTGTCAATTTTTCAAATTATTATTTTGTCACTTACAAAGTTGATTTACAATTACATTAATAGAGTCCATTTTAAACATTTCAGATTTTACTTGCTCAGTCACAAAAAATATATGTTTTTCTCAAAATAAATTTTATTTACTAATATAATAATAACTATTTTTTTCAAACTTTATATTAAAATTTATATTGTGCAATATTTTTCAAGTCATCCAACTTGATACATTCGTCCCACATCATTGTTTATATTCATTCAAAATATATTTTTTAACTCATACTATTTGATTGGTTAAATTGATATGGGTCATATTAAATTTATATAAAACTTGTATGATTTAGTGAGATTGATGTGAATTTTAACCAATTATAAAAAATATATTAAAAAATGTGTTGCTAACACTCTTCTATTAATAAATAGACTATAATTAAGTGATGAATAATATTAATTTTACTAAATTATATTTATTATACAATTGTGTGTTTTCTACTACCATAAAACAAAAATGAAATGTAGTTATTTGAGAATATTGTCCATTGTACTAATTATAGGATATCATTATAAAAATAATGATTAATTTTATATTAAAAAACTTAAATTGATTTTAAATTTAAAATAATTTTTTTGGCTAAATTGACACTCATTTTGAGAATGAGATAATATCTACTATACATTTATGATAATATATAATACAATATTATACATATTTCACTATGAATGTCTCATTTGTGTTACATATTAATAAAAAAAATGACTAATTTTAATGGTAAAATG
>JBBPBS010000738.1:14424711-14441088 GCA_037974835.1 Cicer judaicum
ATAATACTTATAAATAATAAAATGAATTTTTCTAAAATATAAAAATCAACAAATAATTATATGATTCATAAAATTAATCCATAAAGTTGGTCTTTAATTTACTAGTTGAAAGAACAAATATACTAAAACTATTAATTTGTAACTGTGACTTAAAAACTCCATAGTTATTAATACTATAATTTTTAACTCTTTGGAAGAATACTCTTTTCATTCTGCAATAACTTTTGAACTAGATTATTTCACTAGACTAACTAAGTACAAGTTATATAAATGAAATATAAGAACTAACAATTTTATCAAAATGATTTTGTATTTCTCTAATATAAAATATAAATTGGGGAACTATAAATTAATAGTGGTGCACATAAAATTAAATATATGTGTAATTGTAAAAATATTATTAAAATCATATTGAAAATAATATAAATAAAATTATTTATTAGACAAATTATTTTTCTGTTTAAATGTGATAGTTTATTAAAGGATCGTGGGAGCATATGCTATATACTCTATCTGGAATAAATCATAGAAAAAATGATATCTGAAAAGTTGATGTAATATACACAAAATACATATATTTTATAAATATAATTTTATATGTTTAAATATCCATAATTTTTATATATTTATTAAGATTTTATTTTCTCTTATCTTTAAACCCTAAATCTGAACCCATCTTGATTTAGATGGGAAAACCCGACATTGATTGGATACCATTGTGAATATTTTGCGAAATTAAAATTCGAGGCTGAAAACATGTTTGTAATATTCACTCTGCACACGTATTCTATTTTATTATATTAATTATGGATTTTCTTACCAATATATCCTACTTTTTAGGATACTTAATCAAAATGTCCCAGTTTTGAAAATGGTTACCAAAATGCCCTACTTTTTAGGGGTGAAATATAAACTCTTCCTGGGAGCGATTTCTCAAAGAACAATACTCAAAGAACCATTTTTTTTCCTAGTAGGAGGTCACTGGACGGGGATGCGAGCTCCCAAAAGGGATAGGTACTATATTATTTAACAATTATCTAAAATATATAATATTATTTAAAAAAAATTGTAAAATTCTTTGGGATGTGGCATCTCCGACCTCCTATTAAGAAAAAAAATGTTTCTTTGAAAAATCGCTCCCCAAGAAGAATTTATATGTAATCCCTAAAGGACATTTTAGTAACCATTTTTAAACTGTGGTATTTTGATTAAATATTTTAAAAAGTAAGATATAATGATAAAAGATTCTATTAATTATAATAAATATAATTTTTAAATTTATAATTTTATATATATAAATAAAAGAAGATACTATCAAAGATGACACTTCAATTTCATACCCTATGAAATGAAAGCGGGTGAGATTTTCCTTCATATTAATTGAGTGGAGTGACGAAGAAGGCAAGATACGCCCCCACCCTACACTCCGTTGCCCTGCATAAAAGGTTAGTTTTGGGATTAGAGCAATGTTACAGCATATTAATATTTTGCTTTTTATATTGATGTATAAATATCTTATGCTTTTCAATGCTATATAGTTCCAAGAGGTATACATCTGCATAAGGGTAATGTCAATAAAGTGACCGTGCCTTTCTAAAAAATAAATTTACATTATATAGAAGGTCTCAAAATATCTTTTTTAATTCATACAAATATCTCATTTTCTAACATTATGAAAACTACAATTACTAAAATTTTATATAAATTTAATGTTATCTTAATAAATATTAAATTAATTGATTTTATTATCAATTGTAAAAAAAACATTATACAATATAAATTATAATAATTTAATAAATAATTTAATATATAAATGTCAACTTAAAAATATAAATTAGATTAATTAAAATTACAAAAAAAAAAAGCTGAATTGAATTGCAAAAGAGACTATAAAAAATATATTTATTAAACTTATGGTATAAATTTTCCTAAAAATAAATCTTTAAAATACTTTTCTTAGTCACGTAATTTGGATAATGAAAATAATAAGGATTACATAAAAGTGAATACATGATTAAAAGATTACATATTAATTATAAAATATGAAATCATGAGAGTAATAGTGAATATATTGTTAATATATGAATTTTTAATAGTGTTGTAGAATAATTCAAATGTCTTATTTTAATTTAAAAAAAAATTTAAAAATACCATAGTTTTTGACAATTTTATTTTTATAATTATCAAATAAAATATTAATAAGTTGTTAATTAAATTTAGAAATATTATTTTCGTTTTAAACTTCAGAAGGTGTTGGGTTGGTCGTGTAGGCACTCTATATACCAATCACTTTCATGAAAGGTTAGAATATGATTCCTCTGATCTTACCATTTTCATCTTTCGATCTTGTTTCTTCAAAATTACTAATTTTAGCATAAAATGACGTAATTGTTTACTTTTACTTTTTTTCGATGCAATTCAATACCTCACATATTTATCCACGAGGAAACTCTAGCCCAAACAAATTGGCTTTATTTTTGGATTCATCTATATATTCCATTCCATGGAATTTAATTCCATCTTTTCTGTTTCAATTTATCTGTTTTATTTTAAAAGAAAGAATTATAGTTCAGAAACGAATTTAACTATTTATTTCCTATACAAACCCTATATATATTACTTTTCCCAACTCAAAAACAAATACTGAAGGAAGGGGGCAAGTCATTGCGTACTAACTATTTAATTATATACTATTTGTACAGTTGTGTTGAAACCAAAAATATCCAAACACATGTACTGTCTACTATACAAAAATAGTAATTACTTTACTATTCACAAAATAAAGCATATTAAAAAATTGCCAGCGTGTCAATAAAATTCAATAGTTCCAGAGTTGAATTTGAGCCTCAAGAATGTCCACGTCAGCCCAGTCTTCAATTCCATAATCTCCAGTTGAATGAGGAGGAGACATCAAAGGCTCATCAGCAATGCTCAAAAGCAAATCATGGAAATCTTCATATTCTGATGAAACTGTGGGAACTAATTGATCCAAATACATAGCTTGTTGCATATAAGGATTATTATTGTTCTCATCATCTTCCACCACCACAGTACTAAGACTAAGACATTGTTGGTTGTAAATCTCATCCTCAGCTGCAATCAATTCAGCAGCCTTCATAGCTGCTTTTCTTATAACCAAAGAATCCGTGGATTCCGGCAACGTCACACGCCAAGCAGAGTTAGCGAAATTGAGAGAAGCAGATTTTCCACGAAGAACGAGTGCAGCAACATCGTATGCACGTGCAGCCATTTCAGCCGTTGGATATGTTCCAAGCCAAATCCTTGATTTGTTATTATTAGGAACACGCATCTCACAAACCCATTTGTTATTGTCTCTTGCTCTCACTCCTTTGTAAACAGGGTGTCTTGTTTCTTTAAACACTCTTCTTCCTGAACGTTTCTTTGGTCGCGTCGTTGCTAATATAACTTCTTCGTCTGATTGAGCAGTATCATTAGTGGTTGTAAAACTTGTTTCTGAGGAAGAAGAATTTGTAAGGTTCAAGTCTTCAAATGTTGGTATGGAAGTATTCATAAGAGGTGATTTGTAAGGAAGTGAGTTTGTTGAAGTTGTAGTAAGTAAAGAAAGTAAGGAAGTGAGTATGTGTAGTGTGGAGTATATATAAAGGTTTTTGCTATTTGACGCGTGAATTAAACGCGTACGTGACACGAACAAGAGGACAAAAGGCTACTAGGCTTTGTTATCTCTAAGTGGGCCAGTGTAAAGGAACCCCGTTACGTTCATTACATCCTCCTATTACTTACTCTATACTATAACTACTTGTCTACTTGACAACATTATTTCTTTCTTTCGGGACCCAGGTTCATTTTTGTTTTGTTTGATGATGTACATTGGTTACATAAACACACAAAACAAACATTTTTTTAATATATTATTAAAATATCAAATTAAATTTTTTTTATTAAAAGAAATATATTTTTTGTGCTTCTAAACACTAGATATTTTGTACTATGTTTATATATATATATATATATATATATATATATATATAATATAAATATACTAAGATTATTTGACATATATAGACTAAGGAGAAGTTAAAAATTTATTTGAATGGTTAATAAATAGTCTAAATTTTAGACTAATATATATATATATATATTATTTTATTTCAAATAAGTTTCTAGTACTCACTTTAATTACTATTAATATAAATAAAAATAATTATTTTTTTATTAACACAAAAATTAGTTAAACAATTAAAAATACCATTATGAAATTAAAAATATTTATTTTTTATTTATAGTAATTACTAAAACTTAAAATAATTTTTTTTTATAAGAATGTCCCATGAAGTATGTGGCAATGATCACAACCAACAACAAAGTTCCATTCGTTTATGTGGATACAATCTACCGTTTGAATTTAATAGCAGCCTCATTGATTTTGGGACCTTGACATAGAGGTGTTTCCCACTATCGATCAAATCAACTTCAGATATTTATGGCAATGACGAGGAATTCTTAAAGCTTATTTTTTTTTCCCTTTTTCGGTAAAAAAATAAAAGAAAAGAAAATATAAATGAAAACAAAATCTGAAGGGAAAGGAGTTACTGTAAAATCTGAAGGAAAAAAACAGAGAGGTTAATTATTTTGATGACAAATAGTTGCAAACAATATAATCATGAAAAGTAAACACGGTACTCATCACGGAACAAACAATATAATCATGAAAAGTAATCCAAAATAACTACATCATAGTATTTAATTAGTATTATACATGTGTGTTCGTAAGTTTGTATTCATTTGTAAATTCAACAATGTCATAATATGTACTTGTTAGTGTATAAAATGTTTTATTTGAAATGCTATAACAAAATTGTTATTTTCAGTAATTAACATATTATTATTTGTTTTAATATTTTGATATTAAATACTTAATTTTAAGTTTTTTTTATTAATAGTTTAAAGAAAAAAAAAACTTTATAAAATATTATTTTAGATATTTAAATGTTTATTGTTGTAATTTAGGATCAGTTAATATGTTTTAAATTATAAAATATTTTGATTTTTAATAATTTATGATTTTAATTTAAAAGATACGGATAAGTATGGGTATTTTTCTAGACTACAAATATAAAGACGAATACTATAATATTCTACCTAAATCATACCTATTGTCATTTTTAATAATAAATGATTCTCATTAATTGAAAACTTGTAATTAATGTGTAAGATATTTTTGTTTTTAATTTTTATCAGTTAATATTTATCTTCTAGATAAATCAATAAACTTAACAACATATTTTCTAAGCCTGTTAGGGTGGTAAGATATTTTTTTCTTTTTTAATTTCTTGTTTTCTTGACATATCAGCTTTCATATTCGAACAAATGCATATTTAATGAATAATTTTAGCATAGTAAATATTATAACTCTATATGCATGAGTATTTCCGCACATTTTAATTTTATTATATTTATAAAATTTATCACATTTATAAGTATTATATCGTTTTATATTATTAATTTAAATATTATAAATTTATTTGTATATTTATTTTTTAAGTTTTAGCGACTTTAAATTTTATTAATCTTGATCATCTATGTGATTAATTTAAATTAATGAATTTTATTTTGTAGTAAAATAAAAACTACCCCATTCAACTTACAGTGAGAGTGACATGTCTATTTCAACTTCTGTATATGAACATGTTTAATTTTCATTGATTCATTCAACTTATTATTTTCTTCTTATTTATCCCTTTCTATTATATCACATATGTATTTGAATGTCAACGAAACATTTTCCTTTTAATTTTCTTAATTGTGTTTGGCCAAAAATAGCCAAACACAAATGTCTACATTTCAAAAACTTTTTTCTTTATTAAATCATTACTTTCAACAAATAAATAAAGAATACTGAAAAAATGTCCACGTCAGCCCAGTCATGTCTTGCATAATCTCTGGAGGAAGGAGAAGGATATTCAAAAGCAAATCATGCAACTCTTCAAATTATGATGACACTGTGGAATCTAATTGTTCCACGTACGTACCAATCAATTGTTATGGAAATAGGAGTGCTTGGAAAACTTGTTTCTGAGGAAGAAGAAGATGTAAGGATTAACTTGTGAAACGGTGTTCTGGAAATAGTACTCATAAGAGAATACTAATTGAATTGGTGACGTGTACGTTTTTTCAAGGGAGGTAAAGAATATGGTTCTAATTAAAATATCTTAAACTCAATAATGGAGTTATATATTGGAGAGTATCTTCAAGTGTGTGAGGTTGAAGTTGTAGTAAGTTAAGAAATGAGTATCTGTAGTAGCATGTGTAAAGTAGGCCCACGACGTTTAATGCCACCAATTACAATCTCTCCGTATTACAATAATGTCATCTAAGATAAGACTATATAAGATGGAGTTAAATGCTCTTAATCTAAATTTATATCATATTACACAAACATAAATGTCACCGAGACAACCAACAACTCAATATTGTATTTAGATAACGAAATAATAGATAAAATAAAAAAAAATTAAATTTAAATAGATACTATCTATTTAAATAAAATGATATAAAAAAACGATTTAGAGGAGTGATACTAAATTTTTTTTTTCTTAAATCACCCTAAAACAAATAAAGAAGAAGTAATAAAATATTAAATATATGTTTGGATTAGTATTTACCATCTTTATTTTTGAGTAAACTTCACTTTACAAACTTATTTTTAATTATAATTAAGTTTTTCTAATATAATTTATGTGTGGATATTTTTTTCTACAAATGTAATTTTATAAAATAAAATTTGTTTGAAATATATAATCAAATGTACTTTTAAATATTATTTATTAAAAAGGGTATACATTTTATCATTAAATATTATCAATTTTGCGGTTATTAAATTTTTGCAGTTAATGGCAAAATGATTAGAAAGTTTTTTTATACTACTAAACATGAAATGAACATTTCAAAAATATCAATTATATTACTTTTGACACTAAACATAGATTTAAAGTAAAATTTAATTTGTAAATTTAATTTTCAAGAGAACTCAAACGTAACATTAACTCACATTTTTATTACAAAATTACATTTAGAGTTACAAATAGAAAATCAAACATACTCTTAAGTTGTTTTTGAAATGAGATGGTTACACACAACTGCTGTTAAGAAGTGGACCTATGTTAATTATTATTGTTAACATATATAATAGAGAATACATACATAATGACTCTGAAAACATTCCCACAATCTTAAATTAAATATAAATGTCGAATAAAATATAAATTAAATATATTAAGTTTTATTAATTCATTTTTTTATAAAAAGATGAGGATAGTATTTTGATTTTTTTTTTTATATTTTTTTATAAAAATGGAAACATTTTATCAGATCAATTATGATTTTAAATATTTGAAAAATGAGATTAAATTATAGTTGTAATGTTTTGATTAGATACTTCAAAATCTGTAAATAACAAATGTAATATAAAAATATACCTTTTTTATAAACCAAAAATATCTCCGTGCAGAATCATGGAAGATACATATGTGGAGATGGTGACAATTAAAGTAAAAAAAAAATGTTTGTGTGGATATTATTCCTTCTACCGTTGCATATTGCATATAATAACAGCCTGTTCTTTTGCACCTAGACAAGAAAGGTGTTCTATACAAAATAGGAATGAAGTTTTTTGTAATGATGCCAGTGGCGGCCTAATAAAATATAAAGTAAAGTAAAAATTTGATAAAACAAAATAGAGACGTTTTTAATACTAAAACTAATAATATATCACAAATTTATTTAAATTCTACATTATTTTATAAAATATGTTAATAATTGTATTTTTTATAACTATAATTTTTTTTTACTTGTTGTATCATTTAATTATTTTTTTTTAAAATATAAATATACATGAAATTAATTACTTTTTAGAGACCTAAAGCCCTTGATCTTTGGACGCTCCAAACATCTGATATTTATGGCAAAAACTGAGGTGGGGTAGAAAATTATTACATTTTAGAGAGTTGCATAGAAATTCTTGTGTGGTTAACAAGATTTTATTGTAGAAAAAATAAAAATATTTGCAAAACTTTGTACATTCTATCGGAAAATGTTTATTCAAAGGGAACTTCTATGATACAGTTATAAATTAAAAGGTTTTGACATATTGTTTTCTAAATCAATAAATTAATAATTATTTTTATTAATTAAAATACTATCTGTCGATATTTGCATTTTAAAAACATAATTTCATTAAAAAAAAGGTATCATTTCATAGTTTATAAGTATTATTCTATATTTTTTACATTTTATTGTAAAAAATATTTAATATTCATTATTATGAATATAAAAATTGAAAAATATTAGACGTTAAATATTGACACTTTTAATAAATAATATTTGATTATTATTATTTTTTAAATGATAATAAATAACTTCAAAAAAAATTCATTTAACTATAAATTTAATGATAAAATATAGCAACCGTAAAAATTATTTTATTCAAAAAAGTATGTATGAAGTTTTAATTTCAATATAGGATTTTTATTTGAAAGAATCTAATTTTAATAAGTGATCATTCATATAAATATTTTTCAGAACATATAAACTTTAAAGTAGTTTTATATTAAATTATTGTCGATGATTGAATTAATTTATAAAAACATAAATTTATGTTTGATTTCCCGTTCGAAGTTGTCAAAATTGATTTTAGAAGGATTATTTTTGAATAAAATTAATTTTAATTTAAAAATAAAATTTATAAGTTTTGAGTTTAAATGTAATTTTAATTTGTAATTTATTATTCAACCTATTTTACTTGTATATTCAAACAATATTACTATGTATCAATTCATTTTTAATTAAAATTAATTTATTATAAATAAATTTTAATAATCGGAAAATGAAACACACTCTAAGTATTCAATTAATTGTAATTGTTTTCACTAATTCTTCTGTATAGCCAAAGGTCCAGCCGTCTTTATTAACACATGCAAAATTTGACCCACAGTTTGATGCTGAGATGGCCTTTCAACACATAGGTCGTGCGTGAGGAAGGTAAAACAACAAAAAGCAATGTGATTATACTTGAGAAAATGTATTCCTAGATAATTTAATATAAGTTCAAGCCCAACTTCCTCACAGACATAGTAGGCATAGGTCCAACCACCTTTTTTTTAAGTAGAAGTCTGAGTCTCTATTAATTTCTCAGTCCCTCTAGTCGGGTGGGCGCTGGCCGGTCTTTCGACCAGATCCCCCTAAAAACCGTACGTGCGGGTCTCCCCGCATGCGGCTCACGCCATTCGAGGTGGCCCAGCCCAGCATTCATTCGCAAATCCTGTAGTGAAATTGTGTTTGAAATAATTCATTTATTTTTTATTTTATTAATTTATGTATTTATTAGATAGAACTTACAACAACTAATAAATTATTTATTAATATTTATAAATTAATAAAAAAAAGGTAACAGTAATAAAAGTATTGTTTATTTATGAGAGAACGGTGATAACAATTTAATACATCTTCAATAATGAACTCGTCAAAAATTAAATTTTACGTAATTACATGTTTACGAACTCATTTGATTACCATTTCAATGTACTCTAAAAGAACCTTAGAACACGCTGAACAATTTGTGGATTAATTCAAACAAAATCTCTATGAATTAAGAACCCCTCGCTAGATTTGCAAATTTATTTAGTTTAAAAATATATATTGGAAAGGGAAGTATGTTTTTTTTTTTACTCTATAAAATTATAAAAAATTTAAATTCCTACAAATTTTTTCTTCAAACTTTTGTACTCGTGCATTTTGCTTTACTAATTTTATTCTAAGTTGTTAATGCCTTATACTTATTTTTTCCGGAAGTTAGACCTTATACTTGTCTAACAAAAGTCCATATGTCACACTTTTTTATGACAACATTCTTGAGAAATTAAAGTCTAATTAATTAAATAATTTATGTTTTATTATTTTCTAATTCCTCTATTAACCACCAAATTATTATATTTTAAATCTAAACGAAAACAGAAGCCACTTCACCGGCTGGACAAGAAAACCATAAAAAAGTTATCTATTAACTTAATGATAATGGATATTTTAACAAAATAATAATTATTAATACAAGTTATGTCGGAAAATAAGTATATTATAGTGTGAATTTAAAAATGTGTTGAAGTCCCACATTGGAAAGAAATATTTCTTCTAAATTTAAGTGAAAAGAAATTTGGTAAGTCCCACATTGAAAAGAAATAATTTTGAAATACCACATTAGAAAACTCTAGTATTTTGAGTAGTTTTAAATCTATACATACTAAAGTCCACATTGCTTAGAAAAGAAATGTGAGTTTGCTTCCATTACTATAAAATAAACATCAAACTATTGTGAAAAACACACCAAAGTTGGATGTTTTTCCCAACTTTCTCTTTTCTCCCTCTTATATTCTACTCGCCTAATTTTGAGCCATTTCTCCTATTTCTTGTTGTCCCTTCGGTTTTTAGAGCGGTTATTATACTGCAGTCCCTTCGGTTTTTAGAACGGTTATTATACTGCAGTCCCTTCGGTTTTGGGAGCGGTTATTATGTCGTAGTCCCTTTCGGTTTTTAAAGTGGTAATTATGTCGCAGTCTCTTTCGATTTTTTTGAGCGGTTATTATACCGCAGTCCCTTCCAGTTTTTTAGAGCGGTCGTTATGCCGTAGTTCCTTCGTTTTTTAGAGTGGTCGTTATGCCACAGTCCCTTTGTTTTCTAGAGCGGTTGTAATGTCGTAATCCAATTGTTTTTAGAGCGGTCGTTATGCCGTAGTTATGAGTGGTCGTAGTACCATATTGCGAATGACTTTAATCGTCATATTGAGAGTGACTTTAACCATCATATTAAGAGTGACTTTAAGTGCCATATTGAGTGTGTAATTTTAGAACGATTTTCTACTGTGCAGTGGAACTCCGATACAGTGAATCTGGGCTGTTTTATCCTGGAGAGGGCAATACCGCAAAACGTCTTAAAGAGTGCGACCTAGTCCGCGACTCAACCCAGTAATATATTCAGTGACATAAATTGTGATTTTTAAATAGTTTTTGAAACTCAAAATCCAACAATTTTAAGACGTTTCCTTCTGCCATATCAACTGAATATATTACTGGAATTGGTTATGTTTCCTTTGATTTCAATAAACTGGAGAATTAACCCATCAGAAAATAATGATAAGAATTATATTCTTAATGGACTTGATGATGATTTGTATAACTACTACAGTTCCAGCAATACTGGTAGATATATTTGAGATGCTCTGAATGAGTATGTAGTGAGTTGCTACCTAGAGTATCAGATGAATGATGACAGATTCGTGGAGGCACACTCCCGTAAAATTCAGAAGATAGCTCATGGGATCATCTATTAAGGTACGTCACTCGTGACATATTTAAATTAAGTGTTGAAATTTAATATGTCTATTTATGTTTGATTATTGAAATCAATAAAATGTATCTTTTTGCTTGCATGTTGTATGATTTTAATTTTTTACATGCTATACTATGTGATGCGAACACATTTGATTTCAAAATTAAGTAACTTAGATTTATTTCCAAAGTTATAGTTAAATGATTTTGAAAAATGTGATTTTTGTAGTCAAGGTAAAATAATAAAGAGTTCACATAAACTTGTAGTTAGAGAATCTGAGTCTTTAGATTTATTACACCTTGATATATGTAAATATGATGGGAAAGTTAACAAGAAATGAAAAACAAAAATGAAATGCTTGACATGTTAAGAATCTTTGTAACTGAAATTGAAAATCGATTTAGTAGAAAGATTAAAAGGATGATTCTAGTTTGTTTAAATAAGTTTTATAAATTGTCTGGAATCATACATAGAACAACTGCACCATAATTACTTGATATGAATGGTAAAATTGAAAAGAAAAAAAAGGAATAAAACTCATATTGAACTAGTTGTTGCTAGTATAGTTAACTATATTGTTGCTTTTAATTGGTGTGTAGAAAATATATTGCTTATTTGTTATGTTTTGAATAGAGTTCTTAAATCTAAAAACAAAAATCTCCTTATGAGATAGTGAAGAAAAGACAATCGAACTTGTCTTATTTGCAAACGTGGGGTGGTCTCACTTATGTCAGAATCCCCGATCCCGAGCGAATTAAATTCGCCAGTAGAACCTATGAATGATAATTCATTGGGTATGCGGTAAAGAACAAAACGTATAGGTTTTCTGACCTAAATGCAAAAGTGATCATAGAGTTAAATTGTAATTTTTAAATAGTTTTTGAAACTCAAAATCCAACAAGTTATAGTACATTTATATAATGAGTGAAGATTACGAGAGTAGACTACGTACATACCTTCATTGTTATGAAGATTTTTGCCACTAATCAGTCCCTAACTGTATAGTAGAATGATTAAATAAATAAATAGTTTAGAGAAAATAATCTCTTATTAAAAAAAATATATATATAATGGTCCGAGTCAAACTCATTATAATTTATTTAAAAACAAAAATCAACACATAATTCATCATATTAACGATTGGTATTTACTAGTAGTTTATCATAATCTGTATAAATACTAATTTCTAACAATTAATTATGTCAATCCATAATTAGTTTGCATTTGTCTAATTACAATAGTCTATAACTAAAAAAAAATTAGACTATCAATTATAATCAAATTATTTATCAATTAAAGATTAGTACTAAGCTTCAATGTTGTACAAGTGAAACCCGATAGGAAAAACTAATCATTCAAGTTAGTGACTTATATTTTTACAAATGGTATTGAATTTAGAGTAATATATTTAAAGTAAGAGAAATATGTTATTAGAGAATTGCTCAAACATCTGAAACAAACTCTCACCTACTCAAAATACTTAAAGACCAAATCAAAATGATATTAGTTATCATATATATATATATATATATATATATATATATATATATATATATATATATATATAATCTTATGTCTTTTGTTAGTGTTTTTGCCAACCTATTTTTAACTTTATAATGGTTTTAGAATATTCATATTTGTTTAAGAATAATAATTATATATAGGCATAACCTATTACAATAGTAATTATGTTTAATAAAAATCAATAAATAACCTATAATATTTGACATTCAATTTATCAACGTTTAGATAATTCTTGATGAGAAACAACGCACCTTCACAATTGTTGGAAAGAGAATTAACTAATCGTTAGAGAACTAAACTAATGTTCGAATTGGAATTATCATGTGTATAGTTGACGGATTGCGTTTGAGATCATATTGAGACATGATTATATTTGAATAGGTGGAAAAGGTTAGTAAAAGGGTGTTGATGGTAATAATTAAAAAAGACAAAAAGATACTAGATAGTTAAGGTGAATAAGGCAAGTTAGTTGTTGCTATTTTTAATGAGAAATTCTACAAATATGAATGTTGATAAAGTCAAAAACCCAATTGAGAGATTGGTAGATTGTTGGGTAAATCACTTGTTGCTTAAGTGATTGTATTATCCTTTAGATATAAGAGAGAAGCAACACAACAATTGCTTTTTTTAATTATCTTTATTGTGCAATTATTATACAATAGACATACAATTGACTTGTTTGCATCACACTATCTGAGACAGATAAATTTATTTATGTGATGTAGATGTTTATTTCATTACATCTTAATTTTTTTTTTTGAAGTTATTAAGTTAGAATGGTAAACAAACAAATTTAGGGTGAATAAAGGTAAACAACAGTTGAATCAGTTGAAGTCATAGTTGATGAAAATGCCTAAAGATGATGTAGTTGTATATTTCTTTGTTGCCCCAAAATTTTGGCACTTAGTTTGACAAAGGGAATTCAAACACAATGTTAGTTGATAATTCAACACCAATACCTATTTTCCTTATGTATTTTAATTAATTAAATTTGGAAAAATAGAGGAATAATTACAAGCGACTTCTTTATCTTTGAGACCTTCATCATCACTACCCATTCGCCCAATGTCCCTAAAATCAAATAAATATTTTGGCATACACCCACTTCTATTTAGTTAGAATGTAACACTAATGACGTCTCATTGAGATGTGCCGAACCTAACATTTTTTGTGGCATCTATAGAAATCACCTCGTTGCTTTTGTTATGAACATGAGAGTCACATATTCCTTTCATGCTAAGATTATAGGTGTGATGAAATTGATTGAAATTGCTTCCTTTAAAGACCGACATCACTTGTGGATTGAGATTGACTCACAAATTGTCACTTTGGTTTGGAATAGCCCTCCATCTTTTCTAGAACTTTCTAAAATAAATGGAATAATTGTATGTTTATTTGCTTCAACTATAGTTTTTATATTTTCTCATACTTCCAGGGAAGACAACCATGGTGCAGACAAAATGCAACCTTTTAATAATTTAGATGAATTCAATCATAATAGGGTGAGTCTACTTAATTATAGATTTGATTAAGCATTTGCAGTTGTTATGTCAAACAATGCAGTATTTTATCCTTTATCATAGTTTTATTTTATAGGATTTTCTTGGTAAATTTTTTAATGAGATAATGGTGTACTATCTTTATAGTGTTGGAATTCAATTATGAGTGGGTAGTCCCACGTTGACTATGAATTGAGGAAATATTAGATATATAAGAAGAATGACTCATAAACCTAATGCCTTAAGGTTTTGGGTTGATATGTGGTATCTAAGTCTCTTAAGAATCCTTGATGTTTAGCCCATTCTAGATGTCGCGCTCCCCAACAAGTGGTATAAGAATCTGGTGGGAATTCATAATTGAGGGGAGATTTGTAGGAATTCAATTATGAGTGATTAGTCCCACATTGATTAGGATGACCCATAAACCTAATGCTTTAAAGTTTTTGGTTGAGAAGTGGTGTCTAAGTCTCTAAAGAATCCTTGATGTTTAGTTCATTCCAGGTGTTACGCTCCCCCGGACTCTCCAACATATAGATTGTTACCATGAGTTTTGGTCTGGTCCTTTCTACTTCATTTTTTGTTTTCTTTTAATAAAATTTTAGAGATGCTGCTTATGATTAGTGGGAGTTGAGGTTTCAATATCATCGTGATGTCTTTGCATTTCTGTTTGGCTTAAAATAAATAAATCACAAGTGATTATTTTTTAGGAAACATTAAATTGAGTGAAGGAACATGCATATCTACCATGAATTATGGAAATGTTAGGTAAGCAAAGATAGACTACGATTTTAAATATGACCAAAAAAATTAATTGAGTAATGATATTTACATCACAATTTTTAATTAGTCACAATATTGATTGATAATAATTAAGCTTCAATATCCAATATATAAATATTTGTTTTAAATATCATTGTAGAGATACCTCAATCAATCAATGTATTATTTTTACTCATAATTTATTTGTATTTAATTTTTACTTATGTTTTAATTTAGTAATTAGTTTTTTTTAAAAAATCATAATGACTTATTACTCTTTAAAGCAGTCAAAGAACTTCATATTTTCTATGCATAATCGTTAAAATTTAAATTTCGTCCATATTTGTTTAGTAGATATTTTCTGGTGCATGAAGCGAGAGGTCTCACTCACACTAGTTACAATTATAACCAAAAACGGGTAAGAAAAGTTTTTCCATAAATAAAAACTCTACTTTGTTATTGTCTTAAATAAATATCTTAAGCTTGGAGCGTTAGTGGGAGACACCTCTTCTTAATGTTTTGTTTTGTAGGGAGACGATGCTAGCCACAAAAACATCTGCACCCTTAATTGTGTGGTCACAATCACTTGGTAATAGTATACACTACCTGAAAAAAACAATTCTGGGGGTCCTACCTTTATATATATACTACTCAAAAAAGTAGAACAAAAAGTTATTTGTTTAATTCAAATACATTAATTTAAATTTTGATCAAATATACTAGAGTAAAAATTTACTCCCTTTCTCCTTTATTATATGATCAAATTTTGAGATTTATTTTTAAAAATTTCACCTAATTTCTTTATGAAAATATACTTATTAGCCTTTTGTTGAAATCTCTCTCTATTTTAATATATTTTATTCAATCTCAAAAATATATAAATAGCAAAAACGTGTAGATTTATAGTATTAAAAATATACAAAAGTTAATTAACTTTGTCAAATTTAATCATATTATTTCTACAATATTCTTTTATTAATTTGAATTTGTTTTCCAATAACTCTATTTCATATAACAAGTTGACATGAAAGTCAATTTAGAGAATACTAAATCATTTCTTTTATTACTTTGAAGAAATTAAATGAAACCAACTACGTGAGATATATTTTATACTTATATATGATATCAGAGGAAGATGGAATAAATAATTATATTTTAAGGGTAATTTTGAAAAGGGAACACATTTTTGACAAATTTAATATTATAACTTTCTTAATATATATAAAATTTCTAAGTG
>JBBPBS010000738.1:14441465-14462898 GCA_037974835.1 Cicer judaicum
AGCAAAACAGAAATATATATACAAATAAAATAAATTTCAAGTATTTAAAATAACTACACTCCAAATATTTTTTACATACCCCTTTTAAACTCTTAAAATGATACTTATTTGGTCTAAAATTTAATGTATATATTTCCAAGCTATTATTCACAACTATATTCAAGCTATTATTCGCAAACTATATATATTTCCAAGTCATTATACCATATATGCATGCTCAACTGAAAAAACATTTCATAATAGAAAATAGTTTTCGTACATTGTTACCATAATTTTTTTTACACTATTAATCTTTCATAAATCACTATTTATATAATATTTAAATTAGAATAATAGAAGTCAATTTTTTTTTATCCTCAAAAGATTACAAATTAAATTATTTTATAAAAGGATGAAATATATTTTTAATTCGTATAAAATTTCAATATTTCAATTTAAATTTTTATAAATTTGAATGAATTAAGTATAAATATATGTGAAAATTTTAAGATAAAAATAAAAGAAATATAGACATAGAAATTGAATTTTGAACTTATTTTTAATGTATGAATTTTTTATATTGTTATAAATATATTTAAAATATCATTAAAAAATATACGTTCATTTAACAATAAAAACTAAAATTATATAGATGATAATTTTGTATGAACCAAAAATTTTATTTTTATTTTATAAAAACTAAAATTATAAAATTAAAATTTTATAAAGAATAAAAATATATTTAACTTTTTTTAAAATTGTACACAAATTTATCTGAATATAATTTTCATAAACATTTAATAAAAGTTTTATTTTAGAAGCACGTTACGAGACATGACAATGGGGTGGAGCGATGACTGATTTTGCCTCTTTCACCCTGCATTCGACTAATTGAAAAAAATTGCATTGATCACCATTTCATAGTGGATGCAAAATTTAGACTCCATCTACGCCTGTAACGGAGTTCTGGTTTCCCCGTCCATACTCGCACTCATTTCTATATACATAAAATTATAAATTCAAAAATAACAAATTTTATAATTAATATGATAAAATAATTATTATTAGATAATAATAAAATAATTTTTTTTATTGAGATAAGATTATAATTTTTAATATCTAAAAAAATATTAAGTATATTTAATATATATATATATATATGACTATAAATTTAAAAATTATATTAATATTAATTGTGAGACAGATTCAAGTGTTGGGTGAATATCACCACTCTCAAATTTATTCTCACCTCTGAAATTAAATTTGAAAGAAATCCACATCTACATACGCACCTAATTAAAGTAGATTTTTCTTATACAAATCAAACAGGTTTGAGTGAATATGCATAAATTTAAATTATGTTAATTAACAATATAAATTTAGGTACAACAACTAGTCATATAAAATAGTTAATTAACAATATAAATTTTTGAAAGTGTAAATGAATCAAATCTTTTATTTTTTATATATTGTTAGTAATTTTCTTTTTGGTGCAAACATGTTTGTCTAATTTAAGTAACAAATCTTTCTATCATTCGAATCTTAAATGACACTTATATAGTAAAGAACCGGTAAGACGTTGGGTTCCTTTTTTACTGGCCCACTGATTAAAATAGTAGCTTTTGTCCTCTTGTTCCCCTCACGCACGCCACGCGCTCTATCCACGCGTCAAAATGCCATAAATCCCTATAAATTAAAACTCAACACTACGCATTATTTCACTTTAGTCACTGCAACTTCAACTTAAATTTCAACAACCTCACTCAAAATATAAACTTATGAGTAACCTTGGAACTTCTTCTTCGTTTTCAGAACGAAGTTGTATTACAACCACTGATGATAAGAAACAAGTTAAATATCACTCAGACGAAGAAGTTATATTAGCATCAACACGACCAAAGAAACGTTCAGGTAGAAGAGTGTTCAAAGAAACAAGACACCCTGTTTACAGAGGAGTCAGAGCAAGGGACAATAACAAATGGGTTTGTGAGATCCGTGTTCCTAACACCATTAACTCTAAGATTTGGCTTGGAACATATCCAACGCCTCAAATGGCTGCACGTGCACACGACGTTGCCTCACTCACTCTTCGTGGAACATCTGCTTGTCTCAACTTTGCTGACTCAGCATGGCGATTAACGTTGCCGGAATCCACGGATGCGGTGGAGATAAGAAAAGCAGCTATGAAAGCTGCTGAATTAATTGCAGCTGAAGATGAAATTAACAAGTGTGTTAGTGAAGATCCCAGCAACAATGATAATAAGCCTTTGCAACAAGAGGGTACTATCACTATGAATGTTGAACAATTAGTTTCCACATCAGAATCTGAAGAAATGCATGATTTGCTTTTGAACATTGCCAATGAGCCTTTAATGTCTCCTCCTATGTCACCTCCTCATTCCACCAGAGATTATGCAAGTGATGATTGGGCTGACATGGACATTTTTGATACTCAGGTTCAACTCTGGAACTTTTCAATTTGATATGCAAGTTCACGCTGTTTAATTTTTTTTTTAATGTGTTTTATTTATTTGTTTATTTTTGGTGGTGATTCTGTAAAAGGTAAAGTACTTTTTGGATAAAAAAACAGTTTTTGAAATTTAGATATTTTTGGATTCAACACCACTTTGTTAAAAAGTACTGTCGCTCTCACAATAAGTGGAGGATAACATATGTGGTGGTTGTTTCATGTTTGTTTTATGTGGTGGTTGTTTGTTTCCTAAGTAGTTAACCTTTGTACCCATACCCTTTACGATGATATGAATTGTGTGGACATTGTTGACCATATGCAATTATTCACCTATAGTCTATTTTTTTTTTTTATTTAAAATCATTTGACAAAACTTACCCATTATGTTATTATATTTTCCGATTTATGCTCAGGTTAATCAAACAAGATGGGGAAAAGGCCATAAGGGGACACCAATAATTGGTACGACTCTGTTCTTCACCAAGTGTTACATCTTGATGAGCAATGGAGTTGTCCTGAGATCACAGATTCAAAATTAGCTATTATTGTTTCTAAACAAATTATAGCATCTAAAATATCATTTAATGTTGGGGGACTCATGAGGTATTGTTTAGCTTTTTATTTCTCGTAACCTTTTGCTTTTTTACTGTGGGAAAAGTATTTAATTAAACTTTTAATTGTTTTGAGTTATTTTTATTTCAAAATCATGAAATTGTCACATATTCAAGTAGTGTGTGACTTGTCTGATCAAAATCGGACAGATCAAATTTTAATTACAAACTTAAGTAATTTTATTTTCTTACAAAATCTAAATATGTTTAAAACTTGAATTATATGACATTAATCGGAAAACCAAATCTAGACGGTCAGTATGCGAACACCTTGTAACTGCACGTAATCTAATTAATTTCCTATGGCAAACCAATTATTACTTGCAGGACATCGGTATCAGAAATATAGTTCAGTCTTTATGGACTATGGTAATGGCTTCAATTGAAATTATCATTTTGTTTTTTTTCAACATCATAGATATCTGGCATATACTTTGGGTAGATTGTCAGAAGAAACCAAAGGAAACATGGTTGCTGCTGCTATTGGATTTTCCAACGATTCATTTTACCCTTATATTATATTTTAGTAAATTTGATATGACTTAAGTAATTGAAGAAGAGTTGATTGGTCATAAGTTTATGAAAATATTTATAATTGTCTATTTATAAACAATTTTAACTGTTTTTGAAATCCTTCTGATGCAGAAACAATAATATTTATCTATACCATGCTCGATCAATTTGAAGATACTTCACTTTTGTAATGCATAACAGGGATCAAGAAAAAGATAGAAAATATGTATAGTGGGCTAATGTACGAAAACACATTAATCCAAAGTCTTATGGGGCACCGTGCTGACACTGCATCATCATTGCTGATAATTGATCTGACTTTAATGACAAGGAAAAACACAAGAAAGGGACAATTTGAAGCTATATACACTTCATTACATACCATGTATTATTGATGAAATTTTAATTTGTAAGTAGCAATAATTAACACTCAATTTATTTTCTATTGTTATCATTGGTTAGAAGTACCCAACTAAAATAGAGGAGAGTTTAGACTACTTGTTTTTTTTTTTTGTCAGAGTTTTTATTGGATTATGTTTAAAAATTTAAATTTAGAAAATCTAAGATAAATTTTGAAGATAAAAAATATAGGTAAAATTAAATTTGCCTATAAAATTAATTTTAACTTTAAATTACATAATTTAGTGGCAGTATCAGAATCCCCTCCATTCAAAATATGATTGTAGTTATAAACGAGACATCAGCAAAACTGTTTAATTAATATTCTATTTTATAATTCAAATGAATAAAATTTTGATTAATTGTATTGTATTAATGTATTATACTACTATACTATAAATCTTGTTTCATGCTAAATAGACACACAGTTTCAAATGAAATTGGACATCCTTTGTATAGAATGACATTTAATTAGATAGGATGACATTTGACAACCTAAAAGATAGCAATGCATAATAAAGACACCTCATCATTATCTTTAATTAAATAATCAAATGAATGAGTGCTAATGCAAATCTATATTCTATTTGACATTCCTTTCATGTCTTATTCTTATTTCCCAAAATTTGACTTTCATATATACAATATTCTTTTCAAAATAATAACACTAAATATGACTCACAATCTACTAAAATAAATTAATTAAATCAAATTCGACCGTTTTATTACTACTATCTTCTTTATATACAAACTATAAAACGACGTTGACTAACTCATTAAAAGAATAGTAATAATAATTTTTTGTTAATAATTTATATTTATTATTCGTAAAAAAGACTTTGTATTATTTTTTAAAATAAATTTTTAGGAGATAAAACTAATTTTTTAACTTTAAAAAATATAGTAGACTATTTTTTCTTGGGGAATCAGATCAGACGAGTGCAAAGCAGCCGATATTAAAAATGCAACGTCTCATGGGCCCAATAAAAATGAGCCCGATGGAACGGATATGGGCCGGCAAGTTTGAGTCCAAATGAACTGTGAAAGAAAAACCCAAAACAAAACCAAATTAGTCATTGTAGCTACCCTCTTCTCTACGACACCGTTCTTCTTCTTATTCTTCTTCTTGTTAACGTTTTGGGTGTTTTGGTCTCCAGTCTCATTTACCATGACTAAACAACACGCTAATTGGTCTCCATATGACAACAATGGAGGGTACTCTCTCTTCTCTTCTCAAATTAATCAACTATTTTTCAATTATTATCTTTTTAATTTATTATTATTATTATTATTATTATTATTATTATTATTATTATTATTATTATTATTATTTGTAGATCTTGTGTTGCAATTGCCGGATCGGATTACTGTGTTATCGCAGCAGATACGAGGATGTCCACCGGTTACAACATCCTTACTCGCGACTACTCCAAAATCTCTCATCTGTACGTTATTTCTCATTTCTCATCATACACTGCTTTTGTTTTTTCTCTTCTAAATCCCAATTCTTTTTATTTATTTTGTATTTTTTAATTTATTATTATTATTATTATTATTACTATTATTATTGCAAAATTTTGAGTGGTGTTAATTTTCTTGATCAAAGTATTAGACATAGGACACTTTTTTTAGTAGTGTTTATGATGTTGCTGTTGTTGAAGGATGTGAAGTGTAAATAAACTAGGTGTTGTATTATTGCAAAATTTTGAGTAGTGTTAATTTTATTTATCATAGTATAAGAGAAAGGACACTCTTTTTTAGTAGTGTTTATGTTGTTGTTGAAGGATGTTAAGTGTAAATAAACTAGGTTTTTTGGGGTTTGTATTTTGTTTGGTGACAGAGCTGAGAAATGTGTGATGGCTTCTTCCGGTTTTCAAGCTGATGTGAAGGCTTTGCAGAAGGTTTTGTCTGCTAGGCATTTGGTAAGTCTTAAGAATCTCAATCCTTGTAACAGCAAAATTAATAGTACCATTTAGATTGTAACATTTTCATGATGACTTAGCATGTGAGAAACTTTGTTCTTTATTTGATTGTGTTCTTGTTCTGTTTGATCTGTATGCTTAACTATGTTGATTACTTCTTGGAAATCTTTTCTTGTTAAATTTAGAAGTTTGGAGAACTTTGCGCAGTTCACAATTATTTTTTACCTCTCTATTTGTGACATAATACAGAAGAATAAACCTAGAGTACTCCTCCAGGGTTAAAATAAATGTTCCTTTGATATGGCTTTCAGATATTCTTGTAAGAAACTAAACTCAATATTCTTAGTTATACAAAACTAGTATTTAATATTCGCACTGATGGTTTTTATTTGTAGAAGATGCCCATGGTAACCATTAGTAAGTAGTTTAATTTCAACTTAGTCTTTTAGAGTTAGTTACATTGATCAATTGATACTACCGATCATGACATAATGATTGTCATATATTAAGTTTTATGGTTTGAGATTGACTAATCACCTCTATATTTATTTTAATATTTTGGACTGTGATTTTATTTGGTCTCCTTTTACTTATAATTATTCGACTATTTTAGTCAACCCTTATTTCCAGTGTTTTTTATAAGTTTCTACACACCTGCCCAAACTCCTGGGCATCTTTTTCTATATAGAAGTTACCCCCCCCCAACTTCATAGAAATGTATATTCCTAATTTTATTTTGTTTTGGGTAATTATCATCCTTTGTGTAATTTGTATTATCATCATCTTTGAAGCCAAGTTATGTTCTTTTCTCCACATATAATTGTATATCCAAAATTGTTAGGAAAAATGTGTTGAGAAATATGATAAGCAGGATTGGGCGGAAAGTAAAAGTGGCTAAGTGCTCTGGCAAGGTTTAGTCTAGCAGATGAACTTTCCTCTGTCTGTATATTTTATTGGAAATATTAATTTGCAACATAACATGTCTTGGAATTAGTTCAGTGTTCATTTTAAGATGCGTGAATAATCTATGTAACACCGACACGTGTCGGTGTCCGTCACAACATCTTGATTACATTCAGTTAAATTCATTTTCTCAATTATTATCAGTGTCGATGTTTCAGTGTTGTGTCTAGTGTTAGTATTCGTGCTTCAAAGTGAATAATTGAATGCAATAGTGTTTTATAATGTTGTGGTTGATAGATTTGATTATACTAACTGCATTGCATCAATTATATAAGCTTCTAGTCTTTTATCAATGTAAATAAGGTGATTAATTGTGTTGTTAGATGTTAGTTAGAAATTTGGTAAAATTGTGGTGTTCGACTCATCAATTGTTTTGTACCTTACGTGACTCTCTTGTTCTTATATTACCTTGTCAACAATTGTGAATGCAGACATATCAGCATCAACACAACAAGCAAATGAGCTGCCCTGCAATGGCTCAGTTGCTTTCAAACACACTTTATTACAAACGCTTCTTTCCTTATTATTCCTTCAATGTGTTGGGCGGCCTTGACAGCGAAGGTCCACTATTTCTAGCTTTCCATTCTTGTTCATTTCCTATTTTTGTTTTTGCTCGCTCAAACTTCTAGTTCAACTTGAAATAGGAAAGGGATGTGTCTTCACATATGATGCTGTTGGTTCCTATGAGAGAGTGGGATATAGCTCTCAGGGCTCTGGATCCACACTCATTATGCCTTTCCTTGATAACCAACTGAAGTCCCCTAGCCCACTCCTCTTACCAGCCCAGGTGAAGCTCTTGAATTGGTGTTTTTCTTGAAATATTTGATGCTCTAAATCCCGTTTGTGTAACACCTCTACATTAAAATATGATTTATTGCAGGATGCTGTTACTCCACTGTCTGAAGCAGAAGCAGTTGATCTGGTCAAAACTGTTTTTGCATCTGCAACTGAGAGAGATATATACACTGTAAGTTTGTTTACATATATATGAAAATGTATTGCCTGCCATCACATATTCACACATTCACACCGTAAGTCTGTTTACATATACATCAAACGATCCACATTATGACTTATTAGTGTTGAAGACCTGTTTTTCAAAGTCGTAGTATGAGCCATCGTACTAAGATCATGCGGTTGAAATCCCGTGACTGTGTGAATGTAGGATTATTTCGATTGCAGAAAATTTATGTCCTTTTACATAACTGTCATTTTGCATTAGGACAAGCTTTAAACTTACTTTGGATGTATGTTTTTACAGGGAGATAAGGTTGAAATTGTCATCCTAAATGCCAGTGGTATTCATCGTGAATTCATGGATCTAAGGAAAGACTGATGCTTTTACAAAGAAGTTTATGTTCATGATAGACTTGTACTAAGAATGTTTGGAGTGCTCCTAAATTCTGAATGTGGTCTAGGGTTTTCACTACAAAGCACTATTGAGAAATGCTTTCCAATTTGAACTATTGCTAGTCTGCTCACATTGTAACTACACCTAGCTTTTACTTTATATATCTGCATTGAGTGTTATCATCGAATGTTATCAGAGCCCATTTCTTAACTTCATTCAAGTCTGTTGTGTTGAAAAATGAATATCATAAATTTTTTGGTTATTTTGATCTTATCATAAAAGAAATCATCTTCAGCTATGCAATAGTGTGTGATTACATCTCAACTATCTGTTGTGTAGTCCAACGTCCTTCATCTTTCAGTTGCAACTTGTTTTACTTAGTTTAATTAAAGATATTAATTTTCAAAAATTATCACCATAAAAAGTTTTATAAAATTGACAAATTACAATTACTTGGATGTATGACTTTGGAATAAGTTATGATTAAAATCAAATATTTTTTATAATTCAATGTTATGATTGACGCTCTCATAGTGTAAAGAAAGTCTTTAAACTAATACTTAGTTGATTATATTTTTAAGAAAAAAGAGTAGGTTACGTTACTTTCTTTGCCCTCAAGTTAAACTTCTCAAGAAATTAGTATTTTGTGATCTTTGGGATCAACACCTATGGCTTTCACCAATTTTATGTAGATCACCTTTGTTGAGACTTATATATATGATTTATCTGAATCATCACAAATCTAAATATGAAGGTTTTAAGTTTCAACATTATTCACTTAAAATAAATTTTTCGAAACACAAATATATTTTTCAAAACTTAAAATTTGAGTTTTTTTTAATTGTTTTTGTGTTATGAAGTACTCTACCAACAATATTTTTAAAAGTTTATCGGTAACTTATGATTTTTTATTTTTAAATGTGTTTAAGAAATAATAAATAAAATATTTTAAAATACAAATGTGTTATAGAAATAATTAAAAGTTTTAATTCTTTTAGATATTTTGTTTCAAAAATTTTAAAGTTTAAGTTTTTCGATATACAAATTGTTTTAAAATTTAATATACATTTTCAATTTTTTTTTTTGAGGCGGTTGTTTTTTTAAAATAAAAATAATTTTTTTTAGTAAAATGTAGGATAAGAGTATAATGTTGGGTATGAGGTAAAAAAAAATTATATCCATGACAGTTATAATTTAATGCCAAATTTAAAGCTCATCAAACTGACTCAAAACCATGTACAGTAAGTATGGTTTAATTTGCCTTGGCACACATTATGCGGGGAGGTTGAAAGTCACTCTTAATCTTTATTTACAAGTGAACTTTCAAAATCACATTTTCTATAATATTTTTCAGTGAATTTTCTCTACTTGAATGTCCCTTCCGAGATTTTCTGGTGTTTTGTTTTTGGGCAGGTAGAGCATTTCTCCAAAGAAAACAGAAACACGATTAATTTAGGCCTGTCTCTATTTAGTGTTGTGACCCACCCTTACAATTTGGGACCATATATTCCTAACTTCTATCAACTTGATCCATAGACTCTCTACAACCACCAAGTTCTTAACTTTGGTGTGTTGTGTCCGAAACAAAACTTTAGTGGAAAGCATGGTGCACTCTTCATAATGTAACGTCACCGTTGTTGATTTGATTTTGACCAAGTCTGAAGCATCACAAGTGTCAACAAAAATAATGATTACGGTGGATATAAGCCAAGTTATTATTAGTTCAAACAAGTGCCACAATATTGTTGCTTTCTAAATTCTAAACATTTGTCACCTTAAATATCACATAAACCAAATATTCAAAACTATTTTAAAATAATGTATACTTTTCAAAATACTTGTATAAACATATCACATAACCTTTTGATTTTGTTTCTTCTCACAATAAATGTTACAACTTTTGTAATATTCAAAACTATTTTAAAATAATGTATACTTTTCAAAATACTTGTATAAACATATCACATAACCTTTTGATTTTGTTTCTTCTCACAATAAATATTACAACTTTTGTATTGTCATATGCGACCAGCCAATGGCGGATGAACAGGGACACGTCACCCCTGTATTTCTTAATTTATATATATATATATATATATAAAATAATTAGATTATATTATAAAAATATTTATGGTTTTGAGTAATTTTTGAATTTCTTCTCTATTTATGTATTTTTTTATATTTATTTTTTATTCTCCGTTTGAATTTATAATACTAAAATATAATAAAATTAATACAATAGCATCTCTATATATATAAATTATGTGATATAAAAAGATAAACTAACAACAAACTCTAACACCTTAATTATCAACTCAACTGTTAACTATTAATTATTTTTTTAATTGTGAATTTTTTTAATTAATATGTGTATTTTTGTAGAAGTGATACGATATTTAAACATACAAAAATTGATGCATTTTTATAAGAATTTTTTTATAAAGATAAAAATTATAAAATAGATGTATTTTATTTGATTGAATTGTGTGAATTGTGTGAGTTGTAAAAATTATGTGAGTTGTGAAAATTAAAATTAATTTTTTTTTAATTTATCTACTATGTATGAATTGTGTGATACTTTAAAAAAAATTGACTTTTAAAAATTTCAATTATAATATTTAAATTTTAATTATAATATTTCAGTTAATACTTGTCGCTATCCGACTCCTCTAAATATTTTGTGCAAAATCCACCACTGTGACAAGCACAAATATTTCTATTAGTTACGACACTCAAAACACTCAAGAAGGTCTGACAAACCTGAAGAATACACTCATGATAAAACATTAAAAATGAGATGCTGAAGAAAAAAAAAAACAAAGGAAATGAAAAACATTGTTTTATAGAAATATATAATAGAGAATAATAGGTCATAGTGAGTAGAGTATGATGCTAAATTGCAACAATAACAAGGCGTAGCTGCTTAAGTTCGTTTTTATATTTTACTTTTTCATTTTATTTTGTGTTAGCTAATATTTTAACTATAATCTAATATGTTGCATAGTGTGTTACAACAACTATACAATTTGTTATTCCATTTAGTAAAGTGTAGACAAGACTAGTTTACATTGTAACACATTCGATATTTCATTATTACTTATTTGTGACCCAAAACGTTCAAACCAATACTCCAAAATTGCTCAAGAAAAAGAGAGGAGACATATAAAAGAGGAAGCTACAGAAATATATGTACACAACTACAGTCAAAGAAAGAAACATTGAAAGAGATAGATCAGAGAAAATATTAGTAAAGCTAATGCAACATCTCTTAAAATAGAAAAAGTAATAAGCATAAAACGGATAATGAGTTTAGTGATTCAAAATCATAATGATTTACTTGTAAACCAATAGAGTGAATATGAATGACTTAACGAGAGTGGAGAAGAAGAAACAAAATCATAAAGATGGTAAACTAAATGTAAAATATTATTTATTTAAATTGTTTCAAAATAGTCTCTAATATTTCGTATAAGTGATATTTAATATGACAAATCAACAAGATTAACACCAATAGTTGATCAAAAGACTAAGTTAATTAACGTTTGATAATTTGAGTGACAAATTTGAATATTTACTCATTTCTAAATATAGTTTTAGTCAATGAAATACTAGTCAATAATTTATTGGCAACTGGAAAAAGAAAATTAAGAAGAAAAATACTACTATATAATATATATATATATATATATATATATTGGTGCTAGTTTTATTTTTATTTTTTCCTTCAGTTGCAAACAAATAGATTATGTAAATTGAAATCACTAAATCTATACGAATTTAATTTACTACATATGTAAGTGTGAACTAAATTCATGTAAATTATATATTCAAATAATTTATTTAGGTGTAACTGAAAAAGATAAATGAACTAAATAAAATATATAATATAATATAAATATACAGTTTAATGACAGTGATCAAAGAGTCTTATACGATGTTTCTATGATTATAAATATTATAAAGTCGAAAGCTCATTATTATGTCAAGTCTCCGCTTTTATAGTTGTTTCGTTTCAAATTCAATAAACGTTTGACTTTTTGAAGTGGAAGAACCAAACATGATAAATAGGTGCAAATTTTCATTGGATTGCATGCATACATGCGTTTGACCTAAAACAAATGAATTGAGGGAGTTTCTAGAATAATTGCCGTTAATTTCTCTAGTATATTGATCATTCAAAGTCAAAGTAGAAACTTAAAAGAAATTTTATTCCACTATCTAGTACCTTCAAGAAAATTGGGGAAGGAGGAGTTGGATTATTGGATTAACATTAGCCTAAAGTTGAATTACTAGACTTTAGTGGCTTAACATTATATCTATCTAAGTCATTAGTCCCATTGTTTCTTTTGATCAAATTTTATAATTTGATTAGTGGTTTTAATGGATAATTTGATTAGTGGTTTTAATGGGACAGTATAATTGATATTCGACAAAAAGGTCGATATTAGAAGAAAAAAATGATTAAATGTAAATGATAATGATTCTATTTTAAAATATGATGAAAGAATTATGGTGTTCCTTTTCTCACTATTAAAATTTTTAATAAACATAAAATATATTTATGAGTTGGTTAATTTAGACATTTATAATACACTTTTGGATTACCCAATTTAAATAAAATTTAGAACTTTTGAGAAGATTTGAGGTGATAAAATAAACTTTCAAAAAATTATAATATTAATTCAATATGTACTTTGATCTAAAACGTAAAACATATATCTACTATTATCATCTCATTCAAGTATTCTTGAAATAATTTGGTTTAATTTAATATAATATATCATAATTAATTTTATAAAATAGATAATTGTATATTTGTGTACGCCTTAAGAATTTTAAGTTGTTAGTCGAGATAAATATATAGCCACTAGCCGATAATAAATGAATAAAAAGTAAGTTGAGATCGATGAGGTTGAAATTTTCTAAATTGTATCAAGATTTATTTAACAAATTTGTACGCTAAAGTTGATTCATTTTTAGTCTTCATTCAAATATATGGTAAAAATAGAAGGAATAATATGTTAAAAAAAAAAAAAGAAACAGAGAGAATAGTTATGTATTTGTTTTTCAAATCACCAAAGTTGATTCATCTTTAGTCTTCATTCAAATATATGCATACATGCTAATTTAACAACAACAAAAAAATCCTTATAGCCTCAAATCTAATCCTCAAATTAGTTTACAATATAAAAAAAATGAGTACATCTAAAAAGAATGAATTTTATCATCATTTAAACCCTCAATGTAAAATATTAAAGAATTAATCCATCATTATCAAACTAATGAATCAGAGCACAGTTTTGTGTCACATGAACTCACAACAAAGAATTTATCTTCTTCTTCTTCTTCTTCTTCTTCACTTGGATCTGATGATGTAAGCTCCTTAGCTCTTTGTACTTGACATTCCCAATTTGTTCGTAACAAAACAAACAACATAGTCAACATACACGAACCTTGAGCAGCCAAAAGACCAAACCACAAACCTTTGAAATCAAACCCTGCAAAGAAACTCAACCAAACAGCAACTGGCATTCCTACAAGATAAAAACAACCCAAATTGATATTTGCACCCAACTTTGGTCTCGCTGTACCCCTCAAAACACCACAAACCGTTGTTTGTGGACAATTTCCAAGCTCACAAAATCCAATAATAGGTAACACCATTGAAGTTAAAGCTATTATTTCAACATCATTTGTGAACATAGAAGCCCAAATGTTTCTAACCGAAATAGCGAAAAACAAAGCAGAGAATCCTAAAAAGAAACTGAAACACAGTCCAATTAGTGCTGCAAGTTTTGCTCTTTCTGGATTTTCAGCACCAAGTTCATTCCCAACTCTTGTCGAAACACCAAAACTTAGAGAAGAAGGAAAAATGTATATCAATGCAGTTGTTTGAATCAAAACCCCCATTGATGCAACAGTTGCTTGAGGATTAATCAATAGCCCACAAAGTAAAATCATGATTTCGTACCACCACCATTCAAGACAAACCGAAATGCAGCTTGGAATTGCCAAATTCAAAAGAGGTTTCCATCTTTTGAAACAAGCTGATGAAAAACCAGGCCATGTTTTCTTGTGTGTTCCAGAAACCCAAATATAGATAATCAATGAAACTACGAGGTTGAAATTCGTCCAAACAGCGCCTAAAGCAATGCCTTTGATTCCTAACTTTAACACAGAAACAAGGTAATAGTTTATAGGAACATGTACAAGAATTGAAAGAGTAGCACTATATGTAAGAGGAAGTGTTATAGATTGGCTTCGTAGATAGATTCTCAAAGGGTGTAACAAAGATTGTGCTATAAGATCAGGAAGAGAATAAAGAATGTAACTTTGAGCAACGTTTGCTATATCTTCTTGTTGACCACAAAAAATCAAAATCTTTTTCATGTTAAGCCATAAGAATGAAATGAAAATTGAAGTTACAAGAAGAAGAATGGTTGTTCTTTGCATCGTTAAGCCGAGAAGTTTGAATCTTTTGGCTCCAAAAGCTTGACCACAAATAGGTTCCATTCCCATGGCAAGACCAGAGAGAATAGAGTAACCAGTGATGTTTGCAAAACCAATTGCAAGTGATCCACCAGCTAAAGCAAGTTCACCAACACGACCAAGGAACAACATTGAAATAATGGAACGAGAATAAAGTAATAAACCAGTTAAAACCATGGGTAATGCTATGTTTGCTATGTATTTTGCTTCATTGAGAGCCAAAGTAAAATTGGATTTTTTTTGTTGTTGTTTGAATGTTGGTGATATGGGGATCAATGGAGTAAACATGTCAGGTAAAGTTTTGTGTAATTTGGTTTTGGATATATTTGGCTGGTTCTTATTGTTTTCACACAAAGTGGAGACAGAGGTTGATGATAACTGGCACATGATGAAAACAGCATATAAGACAGAACAAGGGACAGAGAAGGAGAGTGTGTGTTTTTGTGTTAATAAATAAACACACAAACAAAATCTTGTGATATTTTCTTTGTGTAGCAACGAGAGGGGCTTTAAAAAGGAGAGAAAGCTTTGTTATGAATTTTAATATTATTGGATTTATGTGGAATTTGGAGTATCAGGGACGGCCACTGATGGTAATCAAAATAGATAGAGTTGACAGAGTAATAGTATCAAACAATTCAAGTGCATGTTTTTGGTTTTTTTTTTTCAATTTCAAGCGTCTTTTTATGACCGACCCATTTTTTGGTTCTTTAGTTTAGACTAAGCGTGTGTGCTTTGAAATTCTTTTATTTTAAGACCACTAGAATTGCACGTAATATATACTCTTACCATCAATAAGTAAAATATGAATCTAATTCAACTGTTTTAAGGTAGGAACTAAGTTTAAAAAGGCGTTAAATTAATAACTAATTACAAGTTGTACTTTAAAATTGTGTACTGTTGAATGATGTAACCTTAAAATTGGTTTAAATGAAATTTATATGAAAGTGTCAAAACAATATAGCATCAGCATGAAGAACGTGTGGATTTTGGGTGGTGTATCCGAATCAAGAGGCAGAATTGAGTTTACACATGGTTTTTACTTTTTATTGGGATTGGACCAATTATGAATATGGCAGCTTGATTTATGTTCTTAAGTTGAGTTTCGGCTTTTTTATGATTAAAATTTATGTTGAATCAATGCCATGTCGGTAAAAAATTAAATAATATATTTTTTGATGTGTATAAATCTGAAAAAATACTCCAAAATAAATTGAAATTTGTGTTTTCAAATTATTAAAAATTTTAAATTTTTTATATGAATTTCTTTTATTTTTGATTCATTAACAAATATTTTCACGACATTTGTTACCAAAATTTTTATTTTAAATTTCATTTAACTTATTAAACTTTTTTTAAAAAAAATTAATTTCTTTTATTGTTTTTAAGACAAATAACGTATCTATTTAAATTTAGCTCTTCTAAAAAGTACCGATCAATTTACTAAGTAAAATAAGTAATATCATTATGAAGCATTAATTAACAAATTAAATTAAAGGAATATATGGTCGATGCTACTTTTAGAATGAAAGATATAAAACAAAGTAAAAATATAGTTGAAAGATTGATATATTTATTAATTATTTTTTATATATATAATAACAATATATTGTTATATTTGATATAATGATATATTATCAATTATTTTTTATATATAATAATAATATATTATTAAAATAAGATTGATAAATTATTAAAATATCTTTTTAATGTTATGTTTTGAGAAATTGATATTGTATTGCGTCTCATCCTCAAATTTTGTTCTATAGTACTAAAATTTAATAAAATTAATACAACAAATTATATATATAGATAAATTAATTAATAACATCCTAGTTAGCAACTCAACTACTAACTATTAGTAAATTTTTTTATGTTAATCATTCATATATATATATATATATATATATATGATATAGTCTGATATTATTTTTTAATTGTGAATTATTTTAATTAATATGTGTATTTTTTTATGAGTGATACAATATTTTAACATAAAAAAAGTTGATGCTTTTTTTTAAGAAGAAATTTTTTGATAAAGATGAAAATTGTAAAATGTATATATTTTATTTGATTGAATTGTGTGAAGTTTTAAAAACTTTGTTAATTGTGTGACTTGTGAAAATTGTAAAATTTGTGAGAATTGAAATTTTAATTTTTTTTTTCAACTTGTCTACTGTGTATGAATTGTGTGATACTCTAAAAAAAAAACTATGTGACTTTTAAGAATTTTAATTGTGTATAAATTGTGTGATACTCTAAAAAAATTATATAATTTTTAAGAATTTCAACTATAATATTTTAGTTAATACTTATCGCGCTTCTCCGACTCCTCCGATATTTTGTACAAAATCCGCCACTGATTTCAATTCCTTCACAAATAAAATAAAATAATTTTTAATACAAACTCCATTCAATGTCTCTTTGGCATTTGTTACTTTCATATGTCACCACATGCTATTTTCATGTAACAACAACCAGAGTTAGCCAAAAAAACTCATATAAAAATGGACAAATTCAAAGAAATAAATTTAACTGACAAATAATATATATATATATATAGCATTTTAATAAAGGTTATTTACATATTCATAAAAAGGTAACTTATATATAAAAAAAATAAATTAATATTTGCTGGTAAAAGTGTGTATTAATATTGCATTACGTTTGTTTGTTGTAATAATTTCACCATAAAATAAGATTTTAAATAAAAATATAATCTTTCTGTCTTAAAGTATAAATAAAAAAAATAGATGTATTTAATTAATACATTTATTTTTTTTTCTTATAATTTGGATCGAAATGAGTATAATAAAATAAGAATTATATATTATAAGAATAAAAGAAAAAATTATTAAAAAGATACAAGTATGACTAGATTTACCATATTCTACCAACTTATCAAACACTAAATCAATTAGTTTAATTAGGTGTATAAATTTTTAATTTCCGTATCATGAAACGGGTTGAAAAGCGGAAGGTGAACTAATTGATGATGAGGTAGTCAAGTATACTCTCACTTTGAAAAAAATGGATTATAATAAACAAAAAATGAAAAAGGATAATATTTTTAAAAAACATTTTACTTTATTTAAAATAAAATATAAATAAATATAATAATTAAAAAGTTAATATATTCAGACTAAATTTTTAATCGAATACATCGGCATTTCAACTACTAAATCTATTAATTTTAACTATATTTTATTCTTGACGAAGTATTTGATGAGTATATAAAAGGTTAAAACCTAATACTTTCTTGGGTTCCTCTCACAAAAGTTGAGTATGTAAATGTTAAAAATTATTTGAATAGAACTGAATGGATGTCAAAAAAACGGTATATGTACATGCTACAAATTATTTGAATAGATTTGAAAAAATTATTTAAAAAAAAAAAAAAGAATTTTACTAATATCTATTATTAGAACACTTGTTAAGGATTTTAAAATAAAACTTTGTTGTTAAAAATAATCTTAAAATTTTAGAAAAATTAAATATACAAATTTTAAAATAAAAAATATTATATATAAAAAAAATTATACTACTAATTAATTATAAATATTAAATTATAAAAAAGAATTCAACTTTTATTATAATATTATTAAAGTCATATTTATAAATAATTTAAATATATATATATATATATTAGGAGCGTGTTTGAAAAGGTAATAAATAGTAGGCGAGAAAAATAATTAACGATCCATGCCGTCTTGTGCGGATAAAACGGTTGGTGGACAGTGGGATTTGCGCGTTAATTAAAACAAGCTGTAGACTTTTGTCGGTTGTTTAAGAACCACATTCCACAAATCCAACTTTAATTAATACACTGTTGACCCCTTCAGGTGATACTACTATTTTTTTTTTATTCTTTTTTTGGAAGAGATTACACACCAAAAATTTGACATGTTTGTAGAAAGGGATTTTAGAATGTTCCACGTTTTGGCCAACTTAATTAATTAGTCTCTCGGATGTTTCTCATATTCAATCACAAACATCTATCACTGTATAATACTACTATGTCGTCTATATGTTCCCATATAAGAGCTCAGTTAAAAATTACTAAAAAATAATTAAGAAAAAGGTATTTTATTTAAATCCAAGAAAAATAACTTAATAATATTTGTCGATCCAATAATTTAATATTTTTGTTGACAATTACATAATTTAATTTCCTATTTCAAAAAGAAAATTAATTTATAATTTTTGTAATTTTTTTTAATTTACAGTTTGATTAATCAAATTTATTGTAAAAGTAGTTACTAATTTGAATGTCATAAATTTATTTATAAATTTACTATTTTAGTAATTTAAATTATATTTTTTTTATCGGTATAATTTGTATCGATTTAAAATAATTAGTGAAAAAATTAGAACATGTTTTCCTAAAAAACAAACTATTAAAGCTTCACATGCTTGTAACATGAATGAAAAATATCCAATTCAATCCCACTTTGAAGATCAAGGAAGAAATACTAGTTTTTCTTTTTGAAGATAATGAAGAGCTATAGTTTAACAAGAGACACTTGTTAAAGAATTAAAATAAGAAATTTTGTATTTTAAAAAAAACTTTATATTCTTTTAAAATGAAATATAGTTTCAAAATTATAATATTTTTATATTTAAATCATTAACAAATTATAATATTTTTATATTTAAATAGTTCACATTTGTCATCGTTTTTTTTTCTTCTAAATCACTAACTACTTTTTCTTGTTCAAACAAACCTTCACAAGTATTGTCAAAGCAACACGTGGCAGATGGATTCTTGCAAGTTTTCAACGTTGAAAACTGTTTTACATTAATTGAACCATTTTTTTTTAATATCTTCCAATAAGTTTCAAATGCTCATTAGTTGTAGATTAGATTAGTGCCTGGTGGGAAGTTACAATTAATTAATTTAAAAGAGGATAAACAAAGAATATATTAATATGGTTTTGAATTGAATAAAACGCCACAAAATATTGGCCCTTCAACTTAATCCGTTTGGAAAAAACAGTGGTCCTCGCCGGCTTCGTTAGTTACACTTAATCTGTTTAATATATTTTATTTTAAAAAAAAAACATGTGGAATAATAATATCTAAATAAAAATATATACTCCCTAGTTGAAATATTAACAATAAAAATTAGAGTGCTGAATGATAAAAATGTTGTATGTTCCATTCTGCATTTAATAAAATCCTAAAATTATTAATAAAATTAATCATTACAAAAATAATATACTTCTTTTATATCAAATTATATGTTCTTTATATTACTAATATATGATTAATTATTTTTTTATAAATATAATTTTATTTATTGTATCTTGATTTATTTAAGTATACCGTTAATTATTATTAATATGAATATTTTAATAAATGAAATTTAAATTATAAGTAATAATTTTCTTAAGGGACGATAGAAATGAGACACGTGAGAGAGGATTAAGCAGTTAACAGTGAAGTGACAACTAAGATTTGAAGGAAACAACAAAAGCATAATTAAAAGGCTTTTTTAAACAAAATTGTGAGGAGCTAGCTAGTTGGATGAGAATCATCCAATAAATTATTCTCACAAAGATATTCACCAACTAGTACGGTTGGAATGTTGCATAATGGATGAAAAATATATATTATATTCTAAGAAAAAAGGGGGACGGCTGTTGCTACCATGTTTAATTAGTGTCTGTTTTGGGGAGGGGATAATGTCATGTGTGTCCCACATAGTAATTTAATCACAAATACCATATAAAATTATGAGTCTAATTGATTATGCAAGAAAAAAAAATGTAATTTTGAAGAAAGAAAGAATATGAAGCTTTGGTTAAATGCCAGGATGCAAGGTTAAACAAATTGGCTCTAAATCTTTTTGTTGTTCCATGGTCAATTTTGTTAATGACTATAATGTTCCCCCCCTCATCCTATATAATACGAGTATTTTGGCTTAAGGAATGCATAATATAATATAATTCATAAAAGAATTGCATTGAATATTTTACTTAAAAATTTAGTTTGTGTATAATAACAATATTTTATATTGTCAATTAATTATAATCGTTAAATCATTAAAATAATTTAACTTATTTTATAATTATTTTTAAAGTCACACATATAAATAGTTGTAATGCATTGACTATATAAAAAACTTATACAGATAATGTATGATAATTTAACTTTTTAATAATCTACTTTTTACTCTATTACGTTAATAATGATTGTGAATATAATTAAAAAAACATAAAAGAATAAATGTTTTCCTTTAACTTTAAGTTAAAATATTAATAATCAAAAAATTTAACTAAAACCTCTATAGCTTAAATTAGTGTAAAAAATCAATCTTCTTAGATTATTTTTTCTCAATTCTTGATTGTCTCATGTGTCGTGCTGCTCTTTAAAGACACTTTATTGAATATGAGATTTTGCTATAATATTTACTTTCATGTTACAAAGAAGAATTATATGCATTGTTTTTGATTTTTAAATGACACAAGTTTTATCTAAAACCAATACTTATAATTCAAAATATTATTATTGGAAGTAGTTGATTTAAGCAACAAATGCAATATATCATTTTAGATTTGTTGATGATTTTTATACTATGTTCGAGATCAATTTTGATTTTTCTATAAACATTAAAGTTGTATATCATTTAGTAGCTTTCAAATGATATAAAGAATATCTTAATATTACTTTTTCAAATAATTTTTATTTTGTTTTAAAATTACATTTATTATGAATTCACATCATCTTCAAACAT
>JBBPBS010000738.1:14473537-14504165 GCA_037974835.1 Cicer judaicum
TTAAACATATTACTTATCATATATTACGTTTTATTTAAAATTACTTCATCATTGTGATTTGAGAACTTTTTCATGTTTCGTAACTTCCATAATATATTACTTAAGGAGAAATGTTTTACTAACGAATTGACATTATATTAAACCGGTAAAGTTGCACGTTTTATTTTTATGATGTCAAACTAATAAAATTGTACTTTTTTTCTCTCAAAATCAACTTATTTATAGCGATAAATAGTATATATTTTTATAAAAATAAAAATATAAAAAAAATCGAATTTCATGAATTAATTCCTTATAAGTTGAACAAACTTTAGTTATTTAAGTATAGAAAAATTTGCTGTCACATTATTTATAAAAGGTCATCTGTTTTTAAATTTATAAATGCGGATTTTTATATTATTAAATGATTATGTAAAATATTTTTACAATAATAATATCAATATTATTGAATTGAGAACCGGTCAATTGTTGGCTGGTCAATCTCATTTATACCATTGCTAATTAAGGTTCAACCAATTTTTTATAATAATTTTTTATTTAATTAGTTATCTATTAATCAATGTTCAAATCATGACCCAGAAGCTTCTACAGTTTAATCAATGGTCCGGTTAAAATATTAGATGATATAGATAGTAACCTCTTTAAGAATTTTACCGATAAATATCCTAAAAAATTTAGATAATGAGTATCAATATTTCACTTTACTTTAATTTTGACAAATTATCATAATGTGAGCCTTTGGCTTTAATGACATTTCAAATATCTTTATGGGTTTAGAGGTTGCTCACGTTTAAATCTCATTATCCTTAACCAAAAATGTAATATTTGAAAATTGATTTTCGTTCTGATTTTTAATTTGTCAAACAATATTATTATAATACGTAAATATATCTAAATTACAAAAGTGTTATTAAATGTGTCAGTTGAATTCTCAATTTTTTTTATTGGTTTAGTGCTCACAAGTTTTTTTCCATTTATTTTACATTTAATTATAATTTTGATATTCTATTTTATTTTAAAGGAATCATATAATTAGTCTTCTATTTTATTTTTATCCAGTTCAGTTTCTCAATTAAAATTTTAGTCCTAAAATTGATGGTGTGAAGCAATCTATGAACTAATTATATATTTTTTTAATTATTCTAATTTATTAAAATACATTACAATATTTTTAAAAAACATTTAATTATAAAACACCCATTTACAAAATTACAAAAAGCAAGATTTGAATAAAAGTAGGAATTTAAGCTTTTGTTGATTTTGCCCCTATTAAGTATTTCACATATAAAGTTTTTGAATTATAATTGTATATTTGGATAAAATTATTTATATCGTTAGCATGTTGTGCGTAATTATCAAACTCAATTAAAGGAATTTTTTTAATCTTCAATAAAAATCAATTTTTTATCCAAAATTATTCCTATAACAATTTTAAGTTTCCCTCAATATTTTTTTTTTTCAATTTTATGTTTTTATTCAAATAATTACAAATATTTGTGGAGGCGATATTTGAATATGTCATTTGGATCAAATTCTGAGTATAGACTGGATTGCATATTGATAAATCAATCCCCAAATATTCATATTCATAATTATAATAAAAGTGAACCCATGGCATTATTTGCTTATGCACCACAAGATTTTGTGCCATTTTACATTCAGACAGGTGGGACCTCAATTCCCCCAAAAACATTAGAATTTCTCATGTTATTAGAAAATCATACATTTTCGAATAAAATCTTTACGACAAAAGCGAGTAGATAATGAGAGATGAATAATTATTAGAGAAACATGTACATGACTTCATAACCTCGTAACTGTGTTAATAATTAGGATATTAGAGAACTATAGGATAAAAACGGGGTTCAATCGTATACTACATATCAATATCATCCCCTTATACAACCATTTTATTTTAATATTAATAGGTCAACTCCTCATAGAAAAGAAAATGATAATTGATAGATCGGATTCTTTTTATAAAGTTTTGGTGACCGAGTTGCCAGTGATATCATATAAAAATGTGTTTGTCTTTCATTATTCATATGTAAAAACTTAGAAAATAAAATAGTAATACTATAATACATTAGAATTCTTACTTAACAAGAGTTTATGTTGATTACACTAAATAGCGTCTCTTCAAGTGTTGAAGTGTCTCAAAATCTATTACAAGCTGAATTGTTGTAGCATTTAGATTCCAGTTATAAATTAGATGTTGCAACATTTGGGGAGATATATTACACTTTGTTATAATTTTGTTGCAAATCTGTTACATAGTTGTTGCAATATACTAATTCACAGTGACCTACCTATATCATGGTAATTGCTGCAATTTGGTCAAGTACGTGGCTCAATGGCCAGATTGGGTGGTGCTCAATAAGTAGACTCTTCTATCAGATAAAATAGCTATGTATATTAGCTTCTTTTCTTTTCAAGTCTTTTGACCTATAGCTAGATTATAGCATTAAATGCTATAAACAAAGTATAGTAGGATGCACTTCTAGAACTCTCCAATGTACAAAATGAATCATCAATGACGTATATGTTGAGATTTAAGACATGAAAATTTTAGCTAGGATGATATTATTAATTATATATTCATTATGGTTTGCAGAGATAGATAAAAGATCTATGAAAAGATCCTCCTGAACATAAAAACGAATGAAGGAACACAGATTGAGAATTTAGTACAGATATTGGAAAGATTTCAAGTTGGACAAAGCATAACAAGTTTAAGACTTGAAGCATTCAATGATATCCATAGGTAGATTTAGTTGAGATGCTTAAATTGGTCAGACAAATCTAGGAAATGCCCGCAAAATCTCCTTAAAAACTGCTATATACACCTGCCTCGTGCTTCTTATTTCAGTTTTGTAGTATATTATAGGGACACTTTAATGAAAAAGAAAAAAATAAATAAATAATGTTTCCTTCAAAAGAAAGAAGACGTGGGGAAGAGGAAGCATCCAAGTAATTAAGATTCATAATAATATCATTAATGCAAGGCTAGCTATTGAACACATCATATATGTATGCCGTTGACAAAACATTGAGTGGTTTATAGACAGATATAATTCCAATTATTCTATTCTATCTCCAACTACTAGTACAGCTCTTTTAACAATCATCACGAAAAACTATATAGGAAATCCAAAATTAATATTATTTTCTTCAAGTGGTTCTAATAAGTGGCCTGCCTATTTAAGAACATATTCGGATATGCTGATATACATGCCATCAGCACTGTCTACTCCTTTATATTCTTCCCTCCTTCCTTCATTTTCAGCATTTCACACTCTTTTAATCTATCTATTACCTTTCTATATATTTTAAAAAGAGTTTCATTCTTTTTTTAGAAGAAAAACAAAATGTGGGTTCTATGTGTTGGGGCATTGGTTATTATATGCATTACACATTGGGTTTATAGATGGAGAAATCCTAGTTGCAATGGTAAACTACCACCAGGTTCAATGGGTTTGCCCCTTCTGGGTGAGACCCTCCAGTTCTTCTCCCCCAACACTTCTTGTGATATTCCTCCATTCATCAAGCAGAGAATGAAAAGGTATAAAAGTATTTCAAGTCACCAATGCAAGTTTTAATCTTTCTTTCATTTAGACAGTACAAATAGTTTTTTTGCTTTTAACCCTTCGGTTCCTATGAAAAAGAAACTCCGAAAATTCGGAATTTAGCCGAAAGGTAAGTATGGCCAAGAATTGTTCCAATGAAAATTCAAACTCGGGTTTTTTTCTGAAGAATTTGTCATTAACCACTTAAGTCCAATCACTTAGATTAAGAAGTTATATGATGATATGTTTTCACTTGGTTAAGGAATTATATCATAGTTTATTTTGTACTTTTTCAGGTATGGACCAATCTTCAAGACCAGCTTGGTTGGAAGACCAGTTGTGGTGTCCACAGACCCTGAACTTAATTACTTCATATTCCAACAGGAAGGGAAAATATTCCAAAGTTGGTACCCAGATACATTCACAGAGATATTTGGGAAACAAAATGTAGGTTCCTTACATGGGTTTATGTATAAGTACCTTAAGAACATGGTGCTCAATTTGTTTGGTCCTGAAAGCCTTAAAAAGATGCTATCAGAGGTTGAAGAGGCAGCCTGCACAACATTACAACAGTTGTCTTGTCAGGAGGACTGTGTTGAGCTGAAGGAAGCAACGGCAAGGGTAAAATTGTTACACTAATTATTTTTCATTCCTCTCTTATTTCCTTTCTCCATTCCATGTCTAAACCTTTGTTTGTTATATACTACCCATTCAGATGATATTTGATTTGACCGCAAAAAAACTCATCAGTTATGATTCAACCAAATCCTCCGAGAACTTAAGGGAGAACTTTGTTGCATTTATACAAGGACTAATCTCATTCCCTTTGGACGTTCCAGGAACAGCTTATCACAAATGTTTGCAGGCAAGTCCTTTATCCACCATCAAACATAGAAACAGACGTCAGAGATAATATTGACGTTGACACGTAGCATGAAAATAATTTGAAAAAATGAAAGTAATTTAATCTAATCATATATGTGAGTGTCGGACCCCGACACGTGTTGGACACCAATTAGGTTTTCAAATTGAAGTGTCCAATGCTACAATTTATTGAATTATTTCATGAATAATTCCTTTATAAGGAAGCAACACAGCTAGTATTAGGCCAATCAAAAGGAAAAAAATGTCTTTCTAGAAGAATGACCATAACTCCAATGGTTTTCGGAGCCATTTAACATGGAATTAATGACCCTTCTTTACTATCACACAAAGTGTATTTTGTTTTGATTGAGAAAACAGCGTTAATTATTTTGCTTTTCAGGGTAGGAAAAGGGCAATGAAGATGCTGAAGAACATGCTGCAAGAAAGAAGGGAAATGCCTAGGAAACAACAGAAGGATTTCTTTGACTATGTTATTGAAGAACTTAGGAAAGAAGGAACACTCCTAACTGAAGCAATCGCTCTGGACCTCATGTTTGTTCTCCTCTTTGCAAGCTTTGAAACCACTTCTCTGGCTCTTACTTATGCCATCAAATTACTCTCAGACAATCCCTCAGTGCTCAACCAATTACAAGTACGTCAAAAATACTACCTCCCTCTCTAACTGTAACATTTAAAAATAATTTGTCCATAAATATATGTTTGAAATTACTAAATTTATTTATTTATTATTTCAAAAAATATACACTTTCTACTAATCAAATGATGATTGTATGATTGTAGATGGATAATTTTCCATCATTTGATTCCTTAGTTGTCATCTTTATTTTTCGTTGTATCAAAATAAAATTAATAGTACAAATATCTTAAAAAATAACAAGTCAGAATTAATCACATCTATAAAATAAAAAGAAAGGTATTTTAGAAATCTTTATATACAAATAAACACATTAAATATACTATTTTTCTTAAACATATGTAAAAATTGCATAAGGAAATCAAGAAAAGTATTTTTTAAATTAAAAAAAAGTTAATCTAAGAATTATTTTTTATGCCTTTACGCGGCCTTCATTTTGACTTCCACTGTACTAAAATTAATGCTCTCGGTACTGTGTCCTTTAGGAAGAACATGAAGCCATCCTCAAACGACGTAAAAATCCTAACTCCGGAGTAACGTGGCAAGAATACAAATCAATGACATTTACATTTCAGGTTGGTTAATTTGTTTTCCTTCATTTCTAATGAGGGACAATTTTTATCGTTAAATTATCTTATTTGAAATTCAATGGCGATTTGCACAGCTCATAACTGAAACCGCCAGACTCGCAAATATAGTTCCAGGAATCTTCCGGAAGGCAATAAGGGAAGTTAATTTTAAGGGTATGTGATTGCTGATTAGATCAAATTAGTACTATCATTCATATAATTCAAAAGAGACAGAATTTGATTACTACGATGTATACTACCAATTATTGGACTACTATACATGAAAACTTCAATTATTTAACAAAATTTATTTGAAGGCTCGAATTTTAATAATACAAAATTTCAAGTTTCAATGTTCCAGTGCATCCGTACCTTGAAGTTTAAGTCAAGACACGAAAAAGCACACTGTATTTGACATTACCTCATTTGGTCTACAATAATGAACACGTGCAGGGTATACCATACCAGCAGGGTGGGCAATCATGGTGTGTCCCCCAGCTGTACATTTGAACCCAGCGAAATATCAGGATCCTGTTGCTTTCAACCCATCTAGATGGGAGGTGCGTTTAAAATTTTCTCATTTTCTTTTCAAAATTTTCCATCGTCTCCGAGCTGCTTCAAAGAATCTAAAAAAGTGATGTAGTTAGCTGCTTTAGCAAGTATACTGTAAATATTTAAGTAACTTAGATTCTAGTCTATCATCTCTCTTCTTTTACAATTAAGTGACCCAAAAAGAAATGGCCTACAGGGAATGGAACTGAATGGTGCCACCAAACATTTCATGGCTTTTGGTGGAGGCATGAGATTTTGTGTTGGGACAGACTTCGCTAAGGTTCAGATGGCTGTTTTTCTTCATAGCTTGGTAACAAAGTATAGGTAATAAGATTATGAAAAGTTACTTTAAATTGAACTTACCATCTTTAAAGCCTTGATTTAATTTGGAACACAGATTACCCTCGTTAACGTCTAAATAATTCAGGTGGCAACCTATCAAAGGAGGGAATATTGTTCGAACTCCTGGTTTACAGTTTCCAAATGGCTTTCACGTCCAGATCACAAAGAAAGATCAAACTCATCAAAGGAAGCATGAACCAGAATATACAATTACAAATTAGAAGCCAAAACCTGCAAGAAAGACTCATGGTAGAAATTTAGACTTGACATCTTCTCAATCATCACATTTTCAAGAGGCACAGTGCAACAGTTTTGTTACAAAAGCCACAAAAGTAACCATCACGGCCTCTTAGTTTAAAGCCACTTAAAAATCGTGCTTCCACTAAATTTTCTTCAAGATACAATACTACCGGAGGGGAAAGGGCCAGAGGGAGGTTAGGGTTGTGTATAAAACATGTATGCCCTACGAAGGCAGTTAGGGAGGGGAAGGGAAGTTTCACTTTGTAAGAGTGTAAATGTTTCAGATTACATATTACATATTTACTATACAAATATATACCACGTGACAACAATGTTACAATCTAAATCCACTGTTCAATAAGTTTCATTCCTCAATTCTTGCCCTCCACACCCAATTGGAAAGGAACAGAAACATAGAACGAAGACTAGTGGAAACAAAGCAAAGATAAAGGATGTACCTATGATTCTATAAAGTAGATAAAAAGTTGCTCTAAAAGACTAAAACATTGCACTTTCTAAGAGATCACTGATGGCATTAAATTATAAAGTCAGGCTGCAGCTTTCTCTACTAAGCACCAGGATCATATACCAAAACTTGTTTGTGTTTGTCATAATTTGCTTGCCTTACTTTATCATGCTTTGGCTCTTTGATCAGTCCCGTTGAAGGGTATAGTTCCTTTATGTGCTTGTGATGTGCAGGATTGTTATCATCAATATGCTGCAAAATATCTATATGTTTTTTATGTCTATGCTTGTGCATATCTTTCTGAACACGGTGTAAATGATCAAAGTAATCAGAATTCCTTTCAGAATGTTTGTGCTTGTGATTGTGCTCATAACTGGTCTTTCGCCTACTTGGAGCATGAAGGTCAGGGTGCCCGAGTTCTTGTTTATAATGCTTGTTGTCACGATTATGGTGGTGTCCCTTGTCAATTTTGAATTTATGTTTGTTCATGATGAACTGCTCATCAGCACCAAAAGTATCGTCCCACCAGTCATAAAGAGGATCAAATAGACCTTTCATGTGCAAAAGCCATAATAGCACAAGCACTACAATTCAAAGAACAGTATTTATGACGATGTATTCTGCTTAATTTACAAATTGCAAGTATATTAATATACATCAAATAGAAGCCATACCTGTCGGAAAAATTGCCAAAAATAGACCAAACAGCATTATCCAGCTCAAGCATACATATTGTATGTGACACTTGAAGTCAAAAAATCGAGAGCATTTTTGTCTGTACACCAGCCCAAACCGAGGGATAGGGAAGGATTTGATCAGATAATTTCCAGACAAATGAGTTAACACTAGACAAAGGCTATGGTCAAGTAAGGAAATATATATATGGTTATTGATCTACCAACAGCCTGCTTCTATAAAACACTAGACAAAGGTTATACTTGGTTACTTAGTAAAGTTATAACAAAATATATAAATCACCAAGTATACAAACTTTTTGTATCATTCAGTTACAGACTACACTGTTGAAATAATAGTTTTTGCACAAAATACTCCACCCTTTCCCTTTATGCTCAAAATAATGCAAAGTAATCCAAAGATAGTTTCCATGAAAAATATACAGCATTCAAGGTGTCCACAGCCGTTGGTAAAATACAACATTCAAGGTGTCCACATACATTCTAGAATTCCAGTGGCAAAATCTGTAGAGTAGAAAATGATACCTGCAAGATTTTCCGGTAATAAATTCTATAAAGCCAGTCCATAGTTTATTCCACATGCTTTCAATAGAATCAAAGAAACCATTTATACCGGTCTCTGGTGGTTGAAAAGGCATACCCTGCAACAATCAATGGTTTTGGTGATCCACATAATGATATGGTTTTATTACAGTTGTCATAACATCAAGTCAGGCTTTTAGTTACATCAAGTCCATGCATTATTGATCACATTTCATGTAAGAATGAACCCTAACTGATTCCTTGAGCATATAAGTATTTTTGGTGCAGAACTCACCTATACACATACAGCAAGTCCCATCCTTATTTTAGAAGGGGAAAAATCTTTTTTCTCATTACTTGATCCATTAAAGATTTTAAAAAACACCAGAACAATAGTAGATTGCTTTGAGTAAGTTTCATGTAATAAGAGAATACAATAACCAAAGCCTTCTACTACTATGTGGGTCAACATCGGTCAAACATTACTGTTGTTTTCTTGGCCTAGGATAATAAACACTTAACATTTCTAGACCAGTACTCAGGAAGGAACAAACCTGTGTTCCATTGTCAAGAACAGTTCCAGTAGTAGTAAATTGACACTCAGCTCTATCAACTTCACTATAATCAGAGTCCTTCAATATGGCTTCATTAAAACACCCAAAAATAGGCATAATGTAAACATCAATATTTTCTTTATACGTGTAACAAATAAGAATGCATTAATCCTAAGTTTCAGCTTTACCTGCACAGGAATATTTGGAAGCTTGATCAGTGTTTGGGTAGATTTTGAATGATCGGGTTGTAATCTCATTTGGCTTCATGATTAAATATTGCTCCTGATCAATGTTCAATAAAATTTAAATACCTAAACTTGAAGACCAGTGAAATTATAACTGGAAGGGTTAAAAACAATATGCTGAAGTTGAACAAATATTTCAGCATAGTACCTCCATCAGGGTGATATCCTTGGAGCAATTAAACTGCAACACAACACAAGCAAGCTTCAAATATTTTGAAGTAAATATTGTACATAATTAAACATAAGCATCTGAACATGCATTTCATTTGTTATTTTCCTTCTTATGTGATGCAGTCAGTTCAACATTTTTATCCTGAATCTTATGGGTGTGCAAGGAAGAAAATAACTATATTTCATGTTTTGTCCTGAAATTTTTTGTAACAACAATAGATATTAAAATAATGCATATCTGATATCAAATTTAAAATAAAAATTAAAAAAAATCAAGGTTCCATTGTCCAAGTAAGAGTAGAACTGGGTAGCAAAAATAGATGCCATGCAGCACAACATAGAACTTAACTAAATATACAGAGAATGTAAGTACTATGATGGAGAGGTTGAGAATCAGAATACCGTCAAACTATATGATGCTTCCACTTCACCAGTATTCTTAGTTGTGATTGTAGCAACTCCAAATTGAGTAAGGGCTTCAAATGTAGGGACGCTTACACTTATGATCTTTCCTGGGCTCCTAGAGAAAAGAAAACTTGTTAAACTGATTTTCAAAAGCTTTATTATAAAGAAGATAAGGCTATGTTTGTTTTTGCAGTGAATTTGGTGATCACCGCACAGTAACACGGTTAATCGAATACCCAATTTGAAGCTTTTGAAACATCACGGTGAAAGCATCTACCACGATAAAAAAAGTATCAATGCGGTGCCAAACATATACCAAGTCTGGTGGACATCATACCAAATCAAAAGTCATTCCCAGGTCCTTAAAAAACAAAATAGGCTGTATTACAGAAACATTCCACCATCATTTTTTCATACTATTCTTTGTAAATACCATCTTATTTTCAAGATTTGTATTTCCATTTCGGGCCAGGAACTTCAGTATGTGCACTTCATTATTGGTAGTCCTGACTTCTTATTTAAAAAATGAAAGTGAAAGAAAATAACCCCCAACAGAACAATTCATCTTAACATCATATCTTAGAGTTCGTTCAATTTGAGAAAACATTCTATTTTCATTTTCTATTTTGACTAATAACTACCAAAATGTCATTTTGTTTTCACCTTGTTTACCTTAAAGTAAAAATAATGAAATAAAGCGGACAAAATTGAAACCAATGTGATATTTTGTAATATTAATGAAAATAGAAAAAAATGAAGAAAACCAAAGTGAAAAAAAATGTCATTTTGTTTTTTTGTCAGCCTACAATCTTGTTCAAGCTAACCAAACAAGTTCACACATCAGGTTTTCAAAGGAAATATCACAAATGAATGCCAACTTTAGTAACTAGTGATAGGAATAAGGAAGATGTAAATAGGAATAAAACTTTTCTGGTTTATCACAGGAAAAACAATACGAAATAATGATGTTTCTGTTTTATGGTTAGGTTGTTAGTAGTTACTTTTTTATAGTTAGGTGGTTAGTTGTTAGGTAGTGCTCTTGGATGCTATCCCTTGTATAATCAGCCTACAAATAAAGGCTCCCACCCCTTTGAATGGATCTTTGGCAAAATTAGAAATTGAGTGGTTATACAATTGTAGGAGCGTATCTGTTCTTCTATATCATTTTCTTTCAATCAATAAAAATCAGGGACGAATAATTCCCTTTCATTATTGAGTTCTATCAAGGAACCTAACATATAGTGTTTAGAAACATGTGTAGACTATGTAGTAGCAGTGGTGATGAGGATGATGGCCATGGCAGATCCATAACCATGACATATAATAGAACCCCATTGTTTCCAAATAATACCCTTACCAAGGAAATAATAAAATAGTACCTTTGATAAACATAGTCTACATCATTGGCACTTAATTCTATCACAATATTTGTATTAAGAACCTCCGTTATTCCAATGGAAAAAGAGAAACTCCCAGCAGTCTGCAAACAAATCAAATAAAAATTCGTTTCTAATAGTAATAGAAGACACCATATCAAATAAAACATACAATCCTTGTGACATAACTGGATGCTCATTTATCCTTTCAAACCTTCCTTCCAAACCATAGAGTGGCACCTGATTCCTACTTATTCGATTCAGGTCAGCCTGTTAATGACAAAAAGTTTCTTTCAAATTTTCAACAACTACAAGAAAACTGGATATAAAGTTTCAGTCAACAATCGATTAATATAAGCATTAAGCAATAAGATTTTAAACAAAAAAAATTATGGTTATTGGTGTAAATATACATCTCTTAAAGTCATTGTTATTTTTCTGGGTAAAAGCCCAATGTCAAGTGTTAGAGACGTAATCTGAGTTTGAGTGAACATATGACATAAGTGATTTGAATGAAATTGATTTTCTAAACTGATTTAGTTACAATCGAGTTTGAAGTGAGATTACTTACGTTTGGATGTTTTTACTCTAAAAGCAAGTTTGATATAAAACTTAGTTTAAATTTTTCAACCCAATGCATCCGATGATCCTAGTAACTAATGAATTGGATCAAATGGTCCACACATAGAAAGGAAAGACAAGTATACAACTAAAGAAATATTCTACCACCTACGAAATACATACAGCTGCAAAAAGGGAATAAAATGAAATCAAAACAAAAGTTAAGGAAAAAAAATTGTTGCAGTACCAACCTCCCAAAAATTCCACAATTGATTATGCAAGCAACTCCAAAAGGGTGAAGAGCAAAAGTTTGGTTGTCCACTGAAAGCTTCATAACTGATACCAATCTTGTTACATTCAATACCATCTAAAGTAAATCTGACCCTCTCAAGCAGCATCCACATAGAAATGTTTCTCCCTAAGTCATGTGGTTGACCAAGGCCACCCTGCCAAAAGAAAAATCTCTAAATATTTTGCTTAAGCTTGTAAAAGTTGAGTGAATAATGCCAAAACATGTAAAAGTTGATCATTGCTAATTAGTGTGATCCGTGTATAAAAAAAGCATAAGTAACAAAATCGGTATCAATTGTTCAGACTAGCAAAACAATGAGACAGATTTATAATTTAATTTAAGTCAAATAGTCAATAGAGGTCATTTATTGTAAATCAGTATATGAAGCGTACCTGCCTTGGAACAACAAGATAGAAATCCTCAAAATTTGGTATATTTGTATAACCAACAAAATCTCCTATAAGATTAACCTTCAAAAATTTATCATCAGATGTCACTGTTCTTTTTTCAGGACCCACAACCACTTCCTGCCAGAAATATTTTGGATGGACAAACTTCTGTTATACACAAGAAATGGAAAAGAAATATGTGCTTTTTCAATGATGAAATTGTAAGTGTAAGATATCTTCTAGGACAAAACTGCTTGTTTTCTTTGATATACAAATGGAGAAAAACAAACATGCTATTCTTAGTTTAGCAAATGAATGGAGAAAAGAGAAAGGGAACGACCAAGGACTCAGGCTAATCTTCATCCAAACTTAGAAGAAAAAAATAAATTAAAACAAGTGTTGTTGATCCAAAGGTGATCCCAAGTGATAAAAATATGGGTATCAGGCGACGATGTAATGTAACCAATTTAACGGCGATAACATATGGTGTATTGGTGTACCATTTAACAATGGGTGTACAGTATATGTATTCCTATGACAGAAAATAAATGACACATTTAAATCTCATACAATTTCACTAAGAGACCAATAATTACATACCGAAACTTTAGTTCCACTCTTCACCTGTATCCGAACACTAAATCCCAGTGTTCGCTGCCCAATGCCAAAAACATGAAACCTGAAATTATATATAAAGAGTGAGAGAAGAGGGAATATGAGTTCCAACTGGTGTCAAACAATGAAGTCGCTTTCACTTTTGCAAATTTCAGAGGTAAATGGTGAATACAGTTAAAACTTAAAAACAAGACAACACTATACTATTGCCAAGAGTCACAAAGCTATTTCATAAAACTCTGCTAGATTATTAGGGTATTTAATATAAAAAAATAAAAAAAAGCATTTGTAGATTGAGTTATAATTTGTGGGAGAACATTGTGAGTGTCATAGAGTTGAAGTTGTGCTAATTATATAAAACTTGTACTTAACCAAGATGATTAATAAATAAAAATATGGTAGGGGCATATACATCACTACTACTCAAACTCTTTAAGTCTGTCCATCTCAAAGTTATCACTTCTACAAGGTGAAATATTTTAAATTATTTCTACACAGAATTTTGAACAAATTTTTTGACAAGTTAGAAAACAAGGTTTAGATGGTGTTCTGTGTATATGAAAGGTTCAATATAAACATGGTTTTGATATGTTCCTTTAAAAATCCACAAGTCTAACACACAAACAATACCAACTCCAAACAAATCCATTCAAAACCATATATCAACCAGGATTTCCCAAATCAATCACAATTGAAATAAGAAGGATGGTAGCTTACCAATCACCTGGAAAGCGCACACAGTGTGCAGTGTTGGCCTTTCCTTTTGTCAATTTGTCAACTAGTTAAACGATGTCGCCCAAAACTGTTAGATCTGTGTAAATCTGTAAGTTAAAAACATTGACAACAAAGAACTTACAGAAGTTTCCACATGATGAAGGCATTCGCCGCTGGGGTCCACATGGGCAACAAATTGGCTAAATTAAAGGCAAAAACAAAGAGATGTTAAACGTTAGTCAGAAGTGGAAGGTAAAATGACAAAAAAATAGAAGAAAATCGAGCACAAAAGTTCTTCTAGATGAGAAATATTTTTTAAATTTAACATCATAGCTCCTAGCACAGAAATTGTAAATGACAACTAAGATCGACTAACAATCTTATTCAAGGGTGATATTTAAAATGTCGTGATTCAGAAAACAACAATATATCTTTTATTAACAAAGGTGAAGAACAATGAAACGTGTATAGGCACATCAATATCATCATATGAAGGCAAGGAAGGAAATGAAGATTACTTCACAACTGAATAATTACTTAAATAAATATAAAGTAAACTACTTGCAAAGTAAAGACTCAAGTAAGTCTGTAAAATGTAGGTGTTCGCCTGCAGTAACCTGACTGTAGTGCTTAATTTAAAATGAAAATCATAAAATGATGTTGTTGGGACTCAATTGTGAGTTTGGAGTAGTCTTACATTGGTTAAGGTCGGACTATATAAAATAATACAAGAGACTAGATTAATATGTTTAATGTTTCAAGGGTTTAGGTGAAAATGTCTCATGATCACTCTTAATGGTCTAATGCCTTGGCTAATATTTTAAAAAATCATAAATGATACCCAACCACATGCTATTTTTTCATCGAAACTACAAATTTATAAAGAAAACCAAACGTGAAAGAAAAGGCCACCTGAGTATTCTCGATGATATGACCATCTTCATCTCGCAGTCTGCAACACAGGTACCAGAAACTAAGCAGTGAAATCGATATTTTCGTAGACTCTAGTTGATATAGGAAAACAGTAATAAAATATGCTTCACCTCTCGCATATCTTCACAATATTTGCACCAGCATCTGGCTCACATTTTCGTGTCTGAACATAATACTCTTCTGGCTTATAAGGAACATCCTACAGAGAAGTCGCTAAAACTTCAATCTAAAGAATCAAACAACAAAAACAGCAATCCTCTTGCAGCCATTTGCTTGTAAGTAGAATCATCCAAAACCATAATTAAACAATACATTTCAAATTTCTCAAAAAAAAATTGTCATTATTGTTATCATTTATCAGATCAGATAATCCAAAAATTAATTACAATAACAGAAGTATCATATACTTGCTTTGTATCATTCTGAACGCAAAAACCCTAAAATTATAAATAAATAAAAAATGAGTAGTTAAAAGGAAAGTTAAACAAGATCAAGAAGCATCATACTCTAATGTATGTCAATTCATACACTGCATAAGCAGCAGTTTTGTTGACCGTTATAACCGGTGGAATCCGCAATGTCTGCATTTTTGTGGTTGAATTTTCTTCCACCTCCACCAATTCTGCAACAATCGACGCCTCTCCTCCACTCTATAATAAAAATCATCATTATTAAACAACAAACGCAATAACAATTTAGTAGCAAGGTTAATTAATTTACTTATAAAAGGAACAAAGTAAACATGGTTTACCGAGCCACTGGGAACAGCCATGCTGACTACGATTTTGGTAGTGCAGTTGAGATCGTCGGAGTTTGAATTCTTCTCGCATTTCTCGAGCTTTGATTTGGAGATGATTTGAATTCCGGCTACATGGAATGTAAGAAAGGAATAAACTAAGAAGAAGATGATTAGGGTGCTATGAGACTGGAACGGTAATGTCATTTTTTGGCGGTTACTTTTTTTCAAGTATTCAGTTGTTTTCTAACTTCTCGAAACAGAGATGGTGCATGCAAAACAGAACGGAGGCAGTTTGGCCGTTATTTTTTTGGGTCCTTTGAAAGGCCCACTCACTGAAGGAAATGAGCGGTTACTTTTTCAATCTTCCGCACTCGAGGGGAAAAAAATGGCCAGAGAGAGAACATTTAGTTAATTATTTTTTATCCATCTCCTTTATTTTCTTTGAATAACTAACCAATTAAGCATATCCTATATTATATAGAAAGAATTTAAAGAGATGTTAAAACTATCTTTAATTTATACATAGAAACTTGAAAGACAACCACTTAATTCATAATATTCTGAGGACCATTTATATCTCTTGGTTAATTTTGTCATTGATGTAAGATTGTTCCCTTCATTGACGAAAAATTAATTATATGAATGTATTTATTTCAAGGATTTAAATTACAATAATAAAAAAATTAAACCAATTTACTTTTCAAAAAGAGGTAATGATTGTCACAGTAAAATATTTTTCTTGAAGGTTGCATTAAATTAAAAAAATAAATACCGTAAGTAAGACCAATTCTTGAATGGCATTTCGATTTTCTAATCGGCCAATAGCGGTCAAGCAAGTCCCGAGGTTCTGAAAACACGGCACTGTTTAGAGAGACGCGATTGGTTGTTTCTTCCAGCAGCTCTCTACTACCTGTCTGCAGCATGTAGCTTCCCCGGCCGCCATTATACACGTGGCTAATAGCCTTTACAATAAGCCATAGACGCAATGGCAAAAACAATTAAAAAATTAAATTAAAAAGAAAAATTAATATGTGCACTGCAGTGCAGAAGAAGCAAGTGGGGAAGTTGAGTAATAAACTAAACTAACAAGAACAACAACAGGTAGTATTAGTACACGTGCATTGATCTCCACGGAAAAAGAAAAACTCCGGCGACTTCAATGGGCGGCGAGAAGAGTGAAAATAGTACGCTTAAATTTCTGGTGAATCGATGTCGGAGCTTGGAGGAGAAACAAGCCAAGCTGGAGAAGCAGTTTGATAAATTGATGCAGGAGAAAAAGCGCGCGGTCAAAGACAATGACGAAATCATCGCAGATTCAACAGATGGTGAATTCCTTTCTGGTTTCTTCTTCTCTCTAAGTCCTTATGCAAGCATTTTGAAATGCATGGGACACGCCGTTTATGTCCATAGAGTTTCCTCCGGCGAGATTATTTACTGGTAATAACAAAATATACATATCATTATTTCTGTGTGGCTTCTTCTTCTTTTCGTTCCTCCGAAAGTTTTAATTTCTTTTTAACAATTTAATTAAGTGTTTATTGCATAATTTTGTAAGTGTTTATATATAATTTATTTTTATAAAAATTTAGTAAAATTGTTTTCGTAAGATATTATAGAGAATTTATGGAAATAAGCTTGAAATAATGGAGAACTCCTGAGCTATTTCAACAAGATCTCTCAAATAGTTTCATAAGTGTTGTTATCAGTTGATAAGGTTTTTAAGACATCTTGACACTATATCTTAATCCAAAATCTTAAGGCAATACATATATGACTCACCAGTGACATTTAGCTCATTTTTAATCAACGAAACTTGTAATTTACCCCCTTACACTTTAACTGAACAATTAGTACTAGTACAAAATACAATCAATTCAATCTCCCGTGTAATAAAAATCACAAATAAACCTATATATATAGTTAAAAAGCCTAATAATATTGAAGCTTTAGTGAAGTAGAAGTTCAGTTTCATCAGAAATATTAAGCTAGTAGAGATAGCCAAATTTCAGCTTTAAAATACATACAAGACTTACTTCTGCCATACACTATCTAAATCATTGCCAATCAATTCCTATCTCAATTAAGATTTCACTATTTTTTGTGTTTCAACTTTCCATAATTACTTTAATGAGAATCACAACTGTTTTTTGTTAAGCTTCCTGTTTGCTTTTGAGACAAGCGAAATTTTTTATTGCAGGAATGATTCAGCGGAAACTCTGTATGGATGGAAGGACTATGAAATCATTGGACAAAGAGTAGCTGATTTCCTAGTTTCTGAGGAATATTATGTGCCTCTACGGAAAATTCTAGAACGGGTGATTACAGGAGTGCCATGGTCTGGGCAGTTTCCTTTCAAGAAGAGGTCTGGTGAAATAATGATGACAATGGTAACAAAAACTCCTCTTTATGAGGATGGTGAGCTCGTTGGTGTTATCAGTGTTTCTAGTGATGGAGCTGTATTTAACTCTAATAAGAATTTCGATAATCGAAGAACTTGCCAATCTCGAGGGAATAGCCAACCTGGAGCACAAAGATTCAAAAGGATTCAGTGGCCTCCACGCCCGTTGATTGCACCAGTGCCGCAGATTGCATCATCCGTTTCCAATCTGGTTCTCACAAGTTTCATCACTACTGCTCTTGACTTTTTTCTTTCTTTCATTCTTGTTCTTTTCTATTTGGATTTCATCCAATCATTTGCTGAAATTATAGTTTTTTTATATCTCCCAGGCATCAAAGTTTCTCCCTCTCCGGCATACTGACGACACTGATTCCAAGAACACTTCAATAGATGCAGATGATGAAAAACTAGGGAACAGTAGCATTTATGTATGTTCTGTGCAGCTTCAAGATGTATCATTTCAGTAGCTATTTTAGTATGTCAATATTTCAAGAGGTTTTGTCCCTGATTTTTAATTTCAGGAAACCAAATGTCATTCCCGAAGTCACCATAAAGAAAACACAACTGTCCGAGGCACCAGCAAGAAGGATGAGTCTACTAATGAATTTAGCCAACCTTCTAAAATTGTAAATAAATCTTGTACTTTTCCTTTCATTGGTTATTCTAATAGACGATTTCATGTAATAAGACAATACCAGGAAATTGAAAAACTGTAGTCATACATGTGTCTGTATTTGTTTTGGTTTGTTAGTGACACTTTATCTGAAATTTTAAGTTGGAAGTTTGAGCCTGTTTGGTGCAGTTCTGATTTATGATCTTATGGATGGTTAAATCATTTCAGGCAGCTAAAGTCCTTGCTAAGCTTCAAATCGGGGGAAGTGGAAAATGTAGGAGGGATACTAGTAGTATTAATGATAATTCAAGAAGTTATAGAGTGAATAATGAAAATGGTTTATCTGGAGGTTCAGTTGCATTAACTTCACTCCAGGACAATTCAAATGGAGCAGATAAAGATGAAAATCTCCAACAATGTAATTCTTTATTTGCTATCAATAAAGCAGATGCAAAAATTTCTGCACATAGAACTTCTAGTGTTTTCAAAGATAGTTATGCTAAACCTTTCTCAAAGGACTGTTGTGAATGTTTTGGTTCTTCCTTTCATCAAGACCCTTTTTTCAAGATTAGGCTGACATTGGAGCCAGAAGCTACAAATATGGTGATAGAAGATGAATTGCAAATGCGGCAAGAAGGGCTGCCATTGCCGTGCTCAAAGAAGAGTATAGTTGTTAGCCGTGATAGTTCATCAAGAAAAGGGAATAGTGAATCAAACTCTATTGCAGAGTGCGGAATCCATTGGGAAGACCTTCAATTAAGAGAGGAGATTGGGAAAGGTAATTATTTTTATTGTGCATTTTACGAGTCCTTTATGATGAGGAGTTGAAATGCTAGATTGTTTTTATCTTTAAGTATGCTGGATTGCTTGTTTTCAAGAGTTAGAGATAGAGGGAGACCAAGAAAAACTATAGGAAAAACCACTAACAGAGATTTAGAGATAAATAGTTTATCTATAGATTTAATACATGCCTCGACAGTATGATTGTTGAACCATGTAGCCAACCCTGTCTAGTGGAAAAAGGCTTGAATACTTTGTTGTTTTTATACTTCGCTGATGTTTATCTAATGAATATGTCTACTAAGTTATAAATGGAAGGTGATAATACGTCTTGATTAAGTAATGGTCTCAAAAATAATGTTGGACATCAATCATCAATTGTTTTTCTCTTAATAACCTAAAATCCCTTATGCCGAGTAAACTTAATCTCTTACTTCAGGGAGAATTCGATAACAAAAGTTGTGGAAAATAATTGCTTCAAGAACTTGAGGTAGGACAAAAATGTTTCTTAAAATAATCAGGTAGATCTTATCTGTGTCTTTCTTATGTTTTACTTTATCTTACAGGTTCTTATGCTGTTGTTTATCATGGAATTTGGAATGCATCGGTATAACCTTAATATATTCTTCACTCTTAAGTTTTTTTAGCTTGTATTTTCTCCACTCTTGCACATCTTGTGCTTGGGTGTGATTATCATAATATAAGCTTTTTTGCCTTTTGCAATCTTCAATTGTCTTATTAGGAGTATTGACTTGCCATTTGCCTGAAAACTTATTTTCTTTTTATCAGGATGTTGCCATCAAGCTTTACTTTGGGAATGGATACACAGAGGAGACTTTACGAGACTACAAAAAAGAGGTATCTTTATTTTTATTATTGGCTTAAAAAACAGCTGATCCCTAAAACTTTTGTTATTTTTTTACTTCAGATTGATATAATGAAAAGATTGAGACACCCTCATGTATTGCTTTTCATGGGAGCGATATATTCACAGGAAAAGCTTGCCATTGTGACAGAGTTATTGCCTAGGTAAGAGTTAGGACAACTTTATCTTATAGCTTGTTATATTAACTGCTAAAAGAGTTATGCTTAAGCTAGATGCACATAAAATACCATGCATCTAGTGAATATGAATTTCTTGTCCACTGTGTGCACAAAATATCCAATCAACTTTCTTTTTCTAAAGAAATTATTGGCAATCTTCTTGTGTTGATAATTTTTTTTTTGGCATGGTAGGGGAAGCCTTTTCAAAACACTTCACAAGAACAATAAAAAATTAGACATCAGAAGGCGTCTTAAAATGGCTCTTGATGTTGTGAGTTTCCTCTCTCTCACACACACACATGCACACACGGCAAGTTCTAGTGTTTATTTTTGCAATCTTATGAATCACATTGTTGTTTTTTGTAGGCTAGAGGAATGAATTATCTTCATCACAGAAATCCACCAATTGTGCATAGAGACCTAAAGTCTTCCAACCTGCTAGTTGATAAAAATTGGACTGTCAAGGTAATGATTACTTGAAAATGCATTCAGTAATCTCAGGAAGACTGAATACCTATCAGTTGTAAATGAGTTTTTTTTCCTCAGGTTGGAGACTTTGGCCTGTCGAGGTTGAAGGATGCAACTTTACTGACTACCAAATCCGGGAGAGGCACTGTAATTACAACACTCACTTATACTCTTTGTGATATACAAGATGTCTGACTTGAACAGCTAGTAGCACTAAAATATTTGTACCGTTGTATGTTATTTTAATTTTATTGCTTCTTTCTAACATGCCTATTTTGCTGTCAAAATGCAGCCTCAGTGGATGGCCCCTGAAGTCCTCCGCAATGAACCTTCAAATGAAAAGTAATTATGTGGAGCTGAGACTTAAATTTTGTGTTCAGTCTGGAAAATATTCATAAAATTTTCAGAAAAGTTGGTAGAGATTGTAAAACTTTGAGGATCATTCCTTATAATTTTCCAAATTGCCGTTTTCTTTAACTATTTTTTAACCTGTCATAACTCATAATGGTATCGAGGCATCAATCAATCACAATAACTTGTTTCAACCGTGATCAGAGCACTCATATTTGTTTGCAATTCTCCACAAATTTTATCACGACTGCCACCGTAAAACCTTGATATAAGGTTTTACAACATGGTATTTTATGAGAAATTTCTAAATGGATGTTTTTTCAATCATTGTCCTACTTTGTCTGGTATTAAGAAACCAGACTTGGGAAATTATTTTGTACTTCTAAGTAGTGACTAGATCATATTAAATTGGTAATTTAGATTGAAACTTTTGAGTTCCTTTGTAGTGACTTCTCATTTATTCATTTATGCAGGTCTGATGTGTTCAGTTATGGTGTCGTCCTTTGGGAAATAATGACTCAATCTATTCCATGGGAAAATTTGAATTTCTTACAGGTTTTTCTGTCACATTCTCACATACATGCGCATAAGTGTGCATATGCACATCGGACATTTGTCTTTGCTTTCTACTATGGTCTAACTGCACATGGAATCAAGCTTATATCTTCACATGCATCATCTCATATCACTTTGATTACACACTATTATCAAACTTCATACTTATAACCTATTTAATCAATAATCAGAATTACTTAAACCACCAGTATTAAATCAAGCTTATATCTTCACATGCATCATCTCATATGATTAACTATATATTGCTAAGTGGTTAAATATATACAAACAGTTAGTTAAATATGCTTAACAGCTAATTAATCAAAGGTTATGTGACGTGATTATATGTATTGAATTGTGATTAAGTATCATTCTTCACCTTAGTATGAAGATAACTGAGCAACTTGTAATTTCCTATTTCATTTGAAAGGTTGTTGGAGTAGTAGGCTTTATGGATAGAAGACTGGACCTGCCTGATGGGCTTGATCCCCATGTAGCATCAATCATAAATGGCTGCTGGCAAAGGTGCTTCTATTGTGTATACTCATTCACCCCTGCAGTTTTTTTGTATGATAGATTTCTTCTAACTCAAACTGAAAAGTTTACTGTGTTAAATGAGAACAGTGATCCAGAACAGCGTCCGTCGTTTGAAGAGCTAATACAGAGAATGATGTTGGTTCTCAACAGAGTAACAACTGTCTCATTAAAGAGAATTGCAGAATCCTGAACATGTTATAATGTTTAAGGGAGACAAGTGGCAGTTAAAAATGCAGGTTATCGCATACAGAAAAAGTACTGGCGGACAAATTGAGTGGCAAACCACAAATAACAACACAAGGGAGAGAAATAGAAGACTGGTAAATGGTTGTGATCCGAGCCACTGTGGGGAGCTTTACAACAACAATGGAGATGACCAGAAATAGAAGATATCATTTAGTCACAAACTTAAACTTTTGGCCAAACACAAGTTTAGATTTAAAGAAGATGCATTTACACATGTAACTAATAATAACAAAAAAGTTGTTTTGCTGACAATATGTTTTTTCATTAATGAATTAGAGAACTATATTCAGACCTATTAGATTTAGTTATGAGAATGACGCCACTTGGCACTTGCAACCCATTTCAAAAATCACACAATCCATATTTATCTGTTACACATTCTTTTTAAGGAATCTGCTACACAATTCAATATGACGGAAACACTCTTAAATTTGAGAAAGCAATCCAAATTGGTTCTCCAATTCACAACAATATTGGAGTAAGGCAGCCTCTAACTCTGGTCATAATTAATATGATTGATTATTTTTATAGAAAAAAAAAAAAACCAGAAGTAGTATATGTCTCATTTAGTTACATTATTGTTTAAATTCTAGCCATATTAAGAACGACTCCCTGACCAGGTTCAATAACCAAACCATAACCCGGTGAATGGCACCACGACGCTGTATTTGCAGTATTTTCATGTCCAGCAAAGATTAGAGTTCTGCAGTTATCTACAATGAACCTGTCTTGTAAGATTGAATTCTTGCCACCACCAAGTATCATTTGCAAGAGATCTTGCTCATAACCTTCCTCTTGACGTTGGCAAGAATCTAAAACAAAGTATAATACCATTTTCCACTTCAGTATCATCCCTAACAAGACCAACAAAATAATAAGATATGAATATCGTAGCTTAGCGACACTGCTTCAAAAGAGTAAAAAAAAAACACAAATAAAGAATATATAATGAAGTTCGGTTATTTGTGTTTACATCTCCTACTATTTGTATTAATATTTCAAGTTTATGATTTACACTTCTCTTTAGATACTACTGTCTAGATTCCAACAATAACATGAATCATACTCAATAGAAAAAATGATAACAGGCGATCAGGCGATCAGGCGATCAGGCGATCAGGCGATCAGGCGATAGGCGATAGGCGATAGGCGATAGGCGATAGGCGATAGGCGATAGGCGATAGGCGATAGGCGATAGGCGATAGGCGATAGGCGATAGGCGATAGGCGATAGGCGATAGGCGATAGGCGATAGGCGATCAGGCAATAGGTGATAGGTGATAGGTGATAGGCGATCAGGCAATAGGCGATCAGGCAATAGGCGATCAGGCGGCTATTCGCTGATAGCCAAAGCCAATAGCTAATAGACAATAGACGCCAATAGCTAATAGACAATAGTATCAAATATCAAGATATTAGATATAAGTCAAGCTTATAACTTAATTTTATCGAATAGAGCCAAAGTGTCCAATTGATTTCAAAAAATCCTCAAAAATATTATAATTTACTACTTTAATTAATTTCAAATCTTCCTAAAAAAAAACACTTCACGAAAATAATATTAAAAATAAAATGAGAATGACCTTGAACATCCTTAGCATTGGCTTCAAGGTGATCAGCAATGAGGAAACTGAAGCGAGAAGAGTCGAAGTTGGTACCCAACCCGATAATCCGATTGAATGGGAACCCGGAGAGCTTCCATGCGATGTAGGTGACGATGAGGAGAACTGTATGCCGCGAGTAACGAGTCAGAGCAGGTATGATTTCCTTGAATAGAGCGAGGTTCCTGAAGGAGGTTCAGCCTTGACTCACTGGCGCTCTGTCGTGCGCCGGCGGTAACAAAACAAAGATCGGACTCGGCGTAACGGAGTATTCAACAGATGAGTTGATCTTAACGCGAGGGAGAAAGGCAGCCGCGCACTGAATGTCGACCATCTAGCCGCAGAGTTGGTCGGGTTTGTTGTTGATGATGACGAGCTCGTCAGTGAGGTCCTGAGGGAGGATGGTCTGAACGATAGCCATTCCTACATTTCCTGCGCCGATAACGGAGATCTTGGTTTGGCGCTTGGAGAGAGATGGAGGGGTGGAGTTGGAGATGGTTCTAATTTATCCCCTCGTCAAAGAAAAGGGCAGCGGTAACGATAATGTTTGATAAAAGCTGGTTTGGAAAATAAAAGGACCAGAGTAATAATGTAACGGCCGGGTTGGTTATCGTTCAATTGCTAGTTTGGAATTTAGGTAGTTTTATTTATATTTTATTTTATGCTTCTTTTTTTTTTTACATAACTTGCTCTTACTTTATGACAAATATTCCATGAATTTTAAATTACCTCTAATCGTCTTTTATTAAAAAATAAAATATATGTAAATTTAGTTATCTATTGTTAAATTAACATAAATTAATTAATTAATTTTAATCTCATTTATTTAATTTACTTACAATGAAAAAATTATTTGATACAAATTATAACATAAACGACGTATCTTTAAAGATTTAAATGAAAGAATGAAGATGAGATATAAATTACAATAATTGTCTTATAGCATTTTATGATTATGATTTCATAGTTAGGAATTTTCTAATGGGAAAACGATTAAATAGACAAATCAGTAAGGTAGAGAGACATTGATAAAACGATTCAACCCATCATAGTTTATTAATTAACAAAAGTCCAACATATAATTCAGTGTTTAATACTAATTAATTATAATTTAATCAATAATAATCTCTAATAATTGTTTATTGATCTACAATTGACTAATTAAATAATTAATCAAACAATCTGTTATTTTATTGACAATAATCAGTTATTAAAAGAATATGAATTTTAACATTAGAATTTCAACTATTGCCAAAGTATTTGTCATCTAAGATAAATAAGTTTTAATGCATCATAAATTGAATCCAATAGAAAAAACAAATCATAGACCTCAAATATTTACATTTTATAAAAGAATGATAACTTTAGAATGGTCATAGCCTTTGAAAATGTTATAATAATCTCCTACTAATACTCAAAATGATAAGAGTTAATAATATCTTAAATATGAGTATTTGATTAGTGGTTATGCCAATGAATTTTCATATTTTATAAATGTCATCAAATATCCATATATATCTAAAAATAGTATGTCTATAAGTACGTTAACAATACAATGTCATACTCAATATAAGTACTAGCGTTTTACACGTATTTGTATATTTATTACCTCATAAATAATTTACCATTGACATATTTTTCAATATTTGAGTTTCAAAGTTAAGTATGTTTTATACACATAGAAATAAGGACTATAAAAAAATCACTTCATAATTCATAGAATTTTCTATTAACTTAAGGTTCTGCTTTAATATTTTAAAATGAATGAACAAGAATATAATAGAGCAGAATGCAACAAAGTAGGAATAGAGCGGAATGAAACATATATTTTTTCCATTGTTTGATATTTTATAATGTAATAAAATAAAATTCTCATTCCATTGTTCATAAAGTGGATGGAATTGAATCACTTATAAATTTTTTATTCCATTTTTATTCTTATTAAAATTAAAATACACTATTATAAATTTTTTATATAATAATTTTAAAATCAAACCAACCACTTATGAAGTTTGAGTCCTTGTATTAGAAAATAAATGTATTTTTATATAATATTTTAAAATCAAACTAACCACTTATGAAGTTTCACTCACATGTAATTTCATTAATTTAAAATATTTTAAATAACCTAACATATATGATATAATGATATAAAATAATTAATAGATATTAAATTAGAATAAATCAAGTTGTATTCTCCAAAGAATGCTTACATTGCCTTAAAAGTGTAAGTTTATTATCGTTATTCGAATTTCTGATTTTTTTTAATTATTTTCTGAATAAGAATCACTTTGTGTCTTTCCTATCACATGTATTTGTGAATACACGTGCATAATTGTTGCAATGTTTACACTGTTCTCTCTCTATTTTCTAGAGTAACTCCTACTCAAAAGGAGTTCCCTTGATAGAATTCAATCTTTTAATGAGAGTGTCATGGCTTCCATATAGCTCCAATTACATCAATAACAAAAGTCTTTTTCATACTAACAAAATTGGTTCAATTGACAATGAATTGACTCATATCCCACAAACGAGTGAGTTCAACTTTCACTGTCAGGACAAAAACTTAATTGATGAATAATTTGTAAGTACATCACATCTAATCAGTGCTATATGAATCTTGAGACATGCACGGACTCTGGCGAGCCTTCAAAATCCAATTAATTTGAACTTTTTTATTAAAAAAAGTATTGGTCATACTAGATGAGACAACATGAATCAAAGAATTATGTTATGTCTATTATAAATATACAAAGTTCAAGCAATATCAATAATGACTATGAATCATTTACACAAAGCTTCAATTTCCTATCTTCCATGAAGATCTGTCATACTCACAACATTATTGGAACACAATTCATCTATTTCTTTAGAAGATATTGTATTCAACATATTTTGTCTCAGGAGGAATGCAGGTTCCCTTGCAGTAGGAAGATTCATGGTTTCACTGCTAAGCATAGAAATTACTACAATCATAGTAGGTCTATCTATAGCTGATTCTTGTACACATAAAAATCCTATATGTATGCATCTCAAAATATTCATATGATGACTTTGATCATATATTTCTGGTTCTATTAAAGTTGAAATATTTTCTTCCCTCAATTGATTACATGCCTAAATTGAAACAAAAGTTAAATTTAAGTTTTATCAGAAAAATTATATAAAAATTATATTGTTTCCATATTAATATATCTATTTTATAGACTTACGAATCCCAAAGAGTGTCAAAGCATTTTCGCTTTCTTAAAAACTTGAGTTTCGTCTTCCACTGACAATCTCTATCAGCAAAACTCTAAAGCTGAAAACATCCGATTTATTTGAAAATACTCCTTGCATTGCATATTCTGGAGTCATATAACCATTGTATTGAAATTGGAATTTAATAATCAACACTTCAAGTATGTTGCTCAAACATTGTACAAACAAGAAGATACACTTACTATGTTCCGACAATCCTTTGTGTATTGGCATGATTTTCACTCCCTCCAAAAATTCTGGCCATACCAAAGTTTGATATTTTTGGATTCAGCTCCTCGTCTAACAAAATATTACTTGCCTTCAAATCTCTATGTATGATTTTTAGCATGGAATCTCTGTGTAGATAAAGCAATCCACGAGCTATTCCTTCTATTATGTTGAAGCGTTTTTCCAAATCTAGGAGTTTATTTCTTGATGGATCTATAAAGATTAAAATCGTCACAACATATTATTTTGAACATATTTGAATATGCATATAAATCTTCTGTCAAGAATACTTTCTACAAAACTCATATTAAGAAGTTTCATGAAAAGTCACTAGAGGTCAAACTATTGTTAAAATAAAACTACATACGATTAATAAAGTAAATTATGAAGGCTCATTGAGGCCATCAAAAGAACTAACCAAACACATATGCATCCAAACTTCTATTTGGCATGAACTCATACATCAACATCTTTTCATCTCCTTCAATACAACAACCTAAAAGGCGTACAAGATTGCGATGTTGAAGCTTAGAAATCACTACTACTTCATTTATGAATTCTTCTAGTCCTTGTCCTGATGATCTCAAAAGTCTTTTAACGGCTATTTCCTTACCATCCTGCAGTATTCCATATAAATACAACATCAGAAAGAAAAAAGTTAAACAACTAATGACTTCAAACATTATTAACTTTGTTGATTTAACATACTTTGTATACCGGGCCAAAATCTCCCTGACCAAGTTTGTTAAATGAATCGAAGTTATTTGTGGCAATTGCAAGCTTCTCAAAATTAAACAGTGTAGCTTAGCTTGTGACAATCCTCGAATTACATTGTCACTTGTGTATTCTTTAGGTGTTTCAATTTTGGGGTGCAAAGGCTGAGAATACCAAAAAGAGAAATGTTGCGCGAAGAGAGAAGAAATGACTTTTCTATTTGCGGTGGCGGTCAGCGACTGCCACGGACCATGGCTCCATTTCAGTTCATTTTAATTTTAGAATTATGGAACATATGAAAATAAATTTTAATTTTAAGGATTAAAACTAGATGTTAACCTGCATGTTGCACATGTATATTTTTATTTATTTAATTTAAATGGATTTTAAAAAAATTAATATGAAATTTTATGTTCCAATTTAGTATTTATATCAATCATATATATATATATACAGTTTTACCAATATAACTCATAGAAGAGAAATATCAATTTAGACGAATGATTTAAATAAATAAAGTAACGTATTAATATTGAGATTGATGGATATGTCAAATATTGAAGTAATGTATTTGATAATTGAAATTAAGAGATAGACTCAATTGATATACAATTGAGTTGCAAAATATATTACTTGATTGTTTAAACTAAAAATGATTAAAGTGAAATACTTCGAAATAAATTCACCTTGTATTTTACTTTATTACTTTTTTGCTGTCTCACTCGATCATTTTAATTATCCATCTTTGTGCTATTTGTGAATTTTTTTATTTTAAACCGGATATATTAGAATTTTAATTTACAAACATTCAAACTGTTATTAACATTAATAGAGTAATCATAATGATTAACATTTTGGTTTCAAAATTGAAATCCAAAATTTATAACCAAAATATTAATCATCAAACAATTATAACTATACATTAAATACAAATAATTGCAAATGAATTACTTTAATTTCATACCAATTAACACTATAAAACAATAAATTTAATTTAAATAATTTTAGTAAAATAAAGCTGACAAAAATTCAACAGACATTACTTTATCTATCATTTTTAAATATTTATATGCTATATATATTTATCAATATTCAAAAATAAAAATCAAATATAAACATTTTTTGCTCTCTCACTCAATCGTTTTAATCATTGATCTGTGTGATAATTGTGAATTTTTTTTATTTTAAATAAGATATATTAGAATTTTAATTTACAAACATTCAAACTATTATTAATATTAGTAGAGTAACCATAATTATTAATACTTTGATTTCAAAATTGAAATTCAAAATTTATAACAATTCAGTTATAAAATATTAATTGTCAAATAATTATACAACAAATACAAAAAATTGCAAATAAATTACTTTAGTTTCATGTCAATTAACACTGTAAAACAACAAATCAAATTTAATTAATTTCAATAAAATAAAACTAACCAAAATTCAAAGAGTCATGACTTTGTCCATCATTTTTAAATATTTATATACTATATATTTACCAATATTCAAAGTAGAAAATTAAATACAAATAAATTTTTTTCTATCACTCGATCATTTTAATCATCAATCTTTATGATAATTGTGAAATTTTTTATTTTAAATTTGATATATTAAAATTTTAGTTTACAAAAATTCAAACTATTATTAATATTAATAGAGTAATCATAATGATTAATATTTTTGTTTCAATACCGAAATTCAAAATTTATAACAATCCGGTTACAAAATATTAATTGTCAAATAATTATAAGTAAACATCAAATACAAAGAATTGCAAATAAATTACTTTAATTTCATGTCAATTAACCCTATAAAATAATAAATTTAATTTAATTAATTTCAATAAAATAAAATATATATATATATATATTTACCAATATTCAAAGTAGAAAATCAAATATAAATATTGTTTGTTCTCTCGCTCGATTATTTTACTCATCGATCTTTGTGGTAATTGTGATTTTTTTTTACTTTAAATCGGATATATTATAATTTTAATTTATAAATATTCAAATTATTATTAATATTAATTGAGTAATCATAATCATTAACATTTTGATTTCTAAACTGAAATCTAAAATTTATAGCAATTCAGTTTCAAACTATTAATTGTTAAACAATTATAAGTATACATCAAAAACAAATAATTACAAATGAATTACTTTAATCTCATATCAATTAACACTATAAAACAACAAATTAAATATAATTAGTTTCATTAAAATAAAACTGAACAAATATTTATATATTTATAAATATTCAAAGTAGAAAATATTTTGTCAATCATTTCTAAATATTAATATATTTATCAATATTCAAAGTAGAAAATAAAACACAAATATTTTTTATTTTCTCACTCGATCATTTTAATAATTGAACTTTGTGG
>JBBPBS010000738.1:14504348-14530041 GCA_037974835.1 Cicer judaicum
AGCAATCATAATCAATAACATTTTGATTTCAAAATCAAAATCTAAAATTTATAACAATTCGGTTACAAAATATTAATTGTCAAAAAATTTTAAATATACATCAAATACAAATAATTGCAAATAAATTACTTTAATTTCATGTCAATTAACACTATAAAACAACAAATTAAATTTAATTAGTTTCATTAAAATAAAATTGACTAAAATTAAAAGAGACACGACTTTGTCCATCATTTCTAAATATTTATATATTATATATATTTATTAATATTTAAAATAAAATGTTAAATATGAATATTTAAATATATATAATATAATAGATGAAATTAAAGTAATTCATTTATAATTATTTGTATACTTATAATTGTTTGACAATTAATAATTTATAATCAAAATGTTAATGGCTATTTAATAATAGTTTGAATGTTTGTAAATTAAAGTTCTAATATATCTAATTTAAAATAGAGAAAAAAAATTCACAATTAGCACAAAGATGGATGATTAAAATGATCGAAGTCATTAACTTTAACATTTGAAAAATTTCTACAATACATGTAGATTTGTGTTCTGAAATTTAAAATGATCTAATTTACTCAATCCAATTCAATTCCAGACATCTTTTAAACATGCTTAAAATTATTTGAGTCAAACTTTTTCAACTGCAATTTGTATGTTACTCAACATATACTACATTGAAGTAAAACTAAGAATATGAGAGACACAAAGCAAAGTGACACTTAAAAACAACTAAAGAAGGAAAAGAGTTTAGAAGGGTGATGGAAAAAATATTGATGTATAAATATACCTTGTGATAGCATTGAAAAACACTAATTTCTAGAATTTTCATGTACCATTTTGCTCTAGGTATGATGGATAGCGAAATTTGTCGACTGGTCTCATCCCAACTTGGATTTTCTGGATAGTCGCAGTGATATAATTTAATGTAAGAAACTATATATAGCATTAAGTCACTATGAGTCAGATTGATTTCAAAGATTGCATAGAATATAATTGGATTTATGGCAGCAAAATCAGAATGGACAAAGAGAAGAAAGTTTTTTGTTGCAACGAACCAACTTATACTTCTTTCAATGTATCTTTAGAGTCGGCGATTTCGAAGAAGAAGATGATTTTGCGAGGATGGTGAATGACTGGGACGTACGAAGAAGAAATTATTGAAGGAAGTCTTCAAAAAAAAATTAGAGATTAGAGGAATTAAAAGAGAAAAAAAATTATTTAAAAATTAAATAAAAAAAAATGAGGTGAAACATGAAAACACAATAAAACTCTTTAAGACGTATATATAATTTTTTTATTTGCCTTATTGTTTTCCTTTATTTTTCTGTACTTTTTTCTACATTCAAAACAAACCGTAAACAAACACATATATACTTAAAATGAATTTCTTTAAAAAACTTATAAATAAAGAATCTCTATTAAGAAAAGTGGAAAATTTAGGAATCCTTTAATTTTATTTTTATCAATAATACAATCTATATAATTTAACTTATATAAATTATTTCCACTGACTTTATATAAAATATAGACTCATACAATAACATTAATTGATTTGCAATATTTTTTTAATATAAATTAAGTAAATAAATATATTTTTCTTTTATATCCTCTTTTAATTTAAAACTTTTTATTATATCTTATTATATAATAAAATTTCTTATATTTTAATCTACATTGAAATTTATATATTAAAATATTTTATTTATTTCTTTTATGTAAAAGTTGCAGCATAGACATGCAATAATGTATTACAATTTTTTTTTAATTACAAATGATTAATTATTAATTTAATAAATAAAAATTACAAAAATAATTAAAATAAATAAATTATATTATAAATTCAAATAAAATATATTTAATAAAAAATAATATATAAAACTTAATATAGTTGAATAGATATATGAAAATAAATAATGTAATATATTATTTTAACATCATCTTATTTCATAGTATATTAGAAATAAATTAATAATTTTATTAATAACTGTTTCTTATTATAAATTTATTGAAGGACATTTATGTGGAGACGGATATTTAGAAAAATAATTAAGTCTAAGATAAAGCATTTTGTGTTTAAAGTAAGATAAAAATTGATCTAACATAAAACCAAAAACGTGATTTTCGGTACCATGGTTTGTTCAAAACTAATAACACTTTGATTAATCCGAACAAACGGCACCTAATGATTGGTACGTAGCTTCCCTCAACAACACATTCACTCATCATCGCCATTCACATTCACATTCACATTTCAATTTCTTCCCTAATTTTCACATAGCTGTGTATCTCTTTTACTATCTTCAATTCAAAAAACCGTAATCATTTATTTATTTACATAGCTGTGTATCTCTTTTCTACATAATCATCATCATCATCATCATATTCTTTTATTCATGTTCTAAACCGACTCAATTATCGACTCGCTGAGTCACCTCATCGAATCGTCTTTTCAACCCAAACCACCATGTCGACGACAAGGTCTCCGAGCCGTTCCTCAGAGGACATCGTCGATTCAACGCCGTTTATCGCAAATTCTGGCGGCTCCTCCGACGAAATCAACGCCGGTCGTCGATTTGCTCGTAGACAGAGGCTTCTTCAAGCGGCGAGGTTTCTCCGTCAAGCAAGCGGCCGTAGAATGATGCGCGAACCCTCTGTGGTTGTTCGAGAAGCTGCGGCGGAGCAATTAGAAGAAAGGCAAAGCGATTGGGCTTATTCGAAACCGGTTGTGATCCTCGACATCATTTGGAACTTCGCTTTCGTCGTCGTGGCTGCAACCGTTTTGTTTTTGAGCCGAAGTGAAGTACCGGAAATGCCCCTGAGGTTGTGGATTGCGGGGTATGTTCTGCAATGTATTCTTCACGTGGTGTGTGTTTGTTTTGAGTATAAGAGAAGGAGACGGCACCAGCGTTCTTCATCTTCCTACGCAGTTGCAGGTTCAGATAGGGTTGTTACTAGTAGTGGTAATTTGAGTTCAGCTTCAAGGGAAGTTTCTCGTTCTGCTTCTGGTTCAAGTCAGTATGTTTCATTGGCTCAATTTGATGAAGAGAGTACTAGGTGAATTTCTTCACCTTTTTTTTATTTTAATTTATTTATTGAGCTTTTAATTGGTGAGTAATCTTGATCTTTTAATACTTGTGTTGATGGATGAAGCATTTTTTGTTGGATCTGTCTGGTGAACTCTGTAACTCCAGGATGCATATGCGAAGTTTAATGAGTTTCGTTCCATGTTAATTATGTTTTTTTTATGAGTGTTTGAAAATATAATTAGGGAATGTAGGTATGGCTTTGTTAATTGATAAGTAGAGAAAACCTCTAGTTAATTTTTGAAAGAGTTGATATAGCAGTTGTAGGTTTCTCATTAGTTAACGAAAAGAAAAAAGTCTTCATCACAGTTCAAAATGTATTGAAGGTTTTTATTCTTATAATTACTAAGAGCCTGTTAAATGTGAAGAGCTCTAAGGTTTCTCTTAAATTGCTTTGGAAGATTGAAAAAGGTGAGAGGGAAATAAGTTTGGTGTAAAAAGAGATTACAGAAATGACCACGAGATGATTAACTAAATTTCTGTTACAGGAGTTGTATTTTTCCTGTTTCTCAAACTCAAAGCACAGGTGCAAGATACCAAAAAGTATCCCTTTCTCAGCCCTTGTTTTCCTTAATCCCCAACTCGACTTGGAATTCAGCCTTAAAAATGCAATTAGAAAGGGAAGCTTTTAATTTAGCTGTCTTGTTAAGTGATTGATTAGATTTAGAATCACATTTCTAATTAACAATTTCAAATAATTTAGACATTTGTTTAAACTATAATAAATCATAGCTTGAACCATGAAAATTACAATTTCAAGCCAAGAATTTGAAACTATTAAAATTTCATTGTTACTGGACCTGATAATGCACCTTTTTCTTTTAAATATCCATTTTTTAAGATTTATAATGTGCCATTTCATGATACAGTTTTAAGAACTAGAGCAATTATTACTATACATTTGAAATGAATGCTGTCTATTTTCTGGTCATTGTAGTTGTCAGTATTATTTTTCACCTGTTATCAATTTTAATTATCCTTTTTATCAGTAGTGTTGCAAAGCATTTGGAATCAGCCAATACTATGTTTTCATTTGTTTGGTGGATTATTGGATTCTACTGGGTATCAGCTGGTGGTCAAGCTTTAGCCCAAGACTCTCCCCAGCTTTACTGGTTTGTCCTCTTTCAGTTTCTCATTCAATTTGTTCATATATCTTTTCATTTTATAATTTATTCTTCTTTTGGCAAGTCAACTGGTATTTTCTTATTTTAGTTGAATACCTTTGACCCAATATACATGCTTTGCAGGTTATGTATAATCTTTCTTGGTTTTGATGTTTTCTTTGTCGTTTTCTGTGTTGCACTCGCCTGTATCATTGGTATCGCTGTTTGCTGTTGTCTTCCATGTATCATTGCACTTCTTTATGCTGTTGCAGATCAGGTGATTATTGTTCAATCAGTCATTCATTGCCTGTTCTTGTTTTTGTTTTCAAGTTTTTATCGTAATATGAATCTAGTTCGCAAACTCTAATTGGAATTGCTATATTCTGTGTAAGTTTGGTTCAGGTGTTGTTAGACACTACTGATCTTTGAAGTGACTGCAAATTTAACCGTTTCAACATCTGTGATAATTATTGTGAAAGATCAATGCAAATATATTTTTATTTGTAAAACTCGCGAGTGAACTTATTAGACAGCTATTAAGTCTGATTTGATTTGTTTTGTCATGTTAATAAATTGGCTGTACAGAGTTGACTTCTAATACTATTGTACCATTATGCCAACACACAGGACATGACTCATTCTTAAAGTATGATGGGGAGATAATGAATATTATACTCATATCCCTAAAATTAGGATCGTCTCTCTAGGTCCTCTATTTCTCCACATGTAGGAAAAACTAGAGTCTGTTTAGTAACATGTTTTCCTCAGATTTATCAGGTTAAAGGTAAGGTAAATTATAACTGTAAAATATTATTTTATTGTGAAATTAAATAGATAAGATTTTGGGGAAAAATCCAATATCACTATTATTTATTATAAATTGGAGATTTTCTTGAGGATGCATTCTACAACCAATTAATCCCTGGTACTATGAGAAGACAAGGAGGGGACATTCAAGAAATTTTCTGATGCAGAATTAAATGTCATATGATCAAGAAGGGACTGTGTTTATGCCTCATTAAAAGCATGGCATGGATCATGTCTGCCAGAACTAGCAATTTGCAGTTGTGTTTCTGAACAGAGATTTAGATTAAGTAGGAGAACAAGGTGAAACTTAGGGACAAGGGTAATCCTTTGAGACCACATGTAATTAGGAAAGGAAGATACGATTGGTCAACATGTAATTCAAAGTAAAAGGAAACTTTTGACAATGTTACATTGGATAGTTGTTTATGCAAGACAAGATTTGTAATTCAACTATCATGGAGAAAATTGAGGTAGTTCCCATTGAAAAAAATGGTAGAGTATTGTCTTAGGTTGTTTGGGACTTGGGTAAGGTGAAGTTTGGAGATGACACATTGAAGCGCTTAGAGTTGACTAGATGGAGCATTGTCCTATAATAAGAGATATAGAGAGACCAAGAAAAACTATAGGTCAAGCTATTAAGAGATATTTAGAGGTATATGGTTTGTCTCTATAATGTTTATCTTTGAACTTAATACTTGGTAGAGAATTATGGTGTTGTTGAACGAGAACAAGCATAGTTGTTGACCGTTATATTTTTTGAGATGGTAATGGACAGTGTGAGAAAGGGAGTTTGGTGAGATTTCATATCTCTATTTTATGGAAGCATGATTTGGAAATTTATGTAAAATGAATTTTTACAGATTTCCTAATATATTGAAGATAGTGAATACTTAGTTCTCGTTTGAAAGTTTTCACTTTAGGATCTTATGGTTTCAAAATATGTATGCATGATTTGGTCATTTATGTAGTATGATCGTAACTACTTGCTAGTATTATAATGTAATATCACATTTTATTATTTGGGTTTGCTACTTAGCTTTATAATGGAGTTGGAATTTTGCTACTTACTAGCATTAATGTAATATATCACATTTTGTTTAGTCTTGTTTGCTCCAATTTGGTTGTTGGCCAGCCATAAATGAGATTATATCTGAATTTGAGTTTTTTTTTACTAGTCATGATGACAATGTTGTGTAGCTGTGGACTATTTAATGGAAGATGTTTATTTATTGTCTTTGCTTTCGTGTCTCTCTCTCTCTCTCTAGATATATATATATATATATATATATGTATGTATTATACCTATCTATTTATTTATTTTGTGGATTAAAAAACAGGAAGGGGCATCAAAGGAAGACATTGAGCAGTTGTCTAAATTCAAATTCCAAAGAGTTGAAAGTAGTGATAAACAAACTGGTAATATTCAAGGACCTGTTGGAGGAATAATGACAGAATGCCGGGCTGATTCACCTATTGAACATGTTCTAGCTGAGGAGGATGCGGTATGTTATAAACATTTGTTACGTGTGAGCTTAACTTTTTCTCCCTTTTCCAATAGTCTTGTTGTTTTGTTTCCATCAGATTTTATTTGACTATATTTCAATGGAAATCCATGTCACATTTCAAACACACTTCGCTGAGTATTATGTTGTTGTTATCGTAGTTTTGATATGTAAAATTCAGCTTCACCTTCTCAACACATTTTTGTATTGAAGCAATATGTATATTTTGGTTGAATGTACCTTCTCTTCTCTCCCCTTCTCTATGTGGAGTCTTTTCACTATCAGATTTTACAAATTGACATAGTGATTCAAGTGTGTGCTAGATAATTTTGTAATAAGTCAATGGTTCTAACAAAATGACTGCATCCTCTGTCACTCTACAAATCTGAAGATTTTCTTTTTTGGTGTATTATAGGAATGTTGCATCTGCCTTTGTTCTTATGACGATGGAGTTGAACTAAGAGAACTTCCTTGTGGTCACCATTTTCACTGTGCCTGTGTGGATAAATGGCTTTATATTAATGCTACATGCCCCCTCTGCAAATATAACATCTTGAAAAGTAGTAACCTCGGTCAAGAGGAAGTGTAGATGATGTCAGAAAAGTTTCTAGATGCCATTTTGAGGAATCAGCATACTTTTTTATCGCTTATAATAGGCACATGTCAATACTTCTCCGTACATGCCTATGCAATTGTCATTGTTGTTGCTTCTGTGTTGTTATCATGTAGTGATAGTTGCTTTGACTATTTGTAGTTATTGTGGATTCTAACTGTGTGTATATCAGAGTTGTTCAGTGCGTTCCGGCTATAAGTATCTCAGAGCCAATCCAGTTCTCATTTATATTTTTTGTTTATTGTTGTGATTATTAATGTTGTACATGAGACCTATAATATCTGGTCTAAGCCATTGTATAATGGGTCTATCATGTCTCTAAATATGTTTAAAAAATGTTCAGTACAACTTACTCAAGTTTATATAACGGGGGCAGTTGTGGTAATAGTGAGTCAAGCTGGGACAAAGAAAATAAATTGAAAACGAGGATAATGTGGTGGGTGTTCTCTTGAATGAGCACTACGCTATCCAAAGTGATGTTTGAAATATGACATGAGGCAAAGTCCCATAACTCAGTTAAGATTTCAATTAAACCAAGTACAAGAAGCCTGATAAGAAAATAAGATTCCTGTCTAATAAGGCCAATGTTACTTTGGTGTGTTTGATTTTACCGGACAATTTTGATTTTCAAGGAATTGATTTGTACACTTACTTGGACCCTCTCCATGTAAACTACTTATAATGTAGTAATGGTTATGGTGGCAATGATGAATTTAAAAATGGAAATGACTTTTCACACTTTTAGTATCACTTTACACATAGTACAGAAAATGTAATTTCTAAGATGCCTAAAGACAACATATAATATTCAAAATGCATTTCTTAAAACGTGTAGTTTCATGGAAAACCAGAAATCAAACATTTAACCATCCAATTCTAGTTTAGTCATCCAATTTTGATGAATGGTTAAGTAAAATCTCACTAAAAATTATTTTAAGATTTAAATTCAAATTCTGTTGATTGATTTTAACAAAAAAATTAATTATAAACATAGGCAAATTAATTTATTAAATTTTAGTGGATAAAATTAATTTAATAACAACAAATAAAATTATATCAGTTAATAATTTATAAATTATTAAATTTAAAATATTAATACTATTTTATCATTAAGTATAAGATCTTATTTGATAAATTTATTTGTTTTGTTTTTATAAATATGTTTTGAATTTTCAAATACATTAAATTTTTTTTGGTTATCGTATTTCATATTAATTTAAATCTTTATTTTCAACCAACAACAAATCCCATGACATTAATCTTAACTAATTCACTCTTTTCAAAAATAAAAATGTAAAAACAATATTTATTGTAAAAAAATTGATAGTTGTACCAATTTTTTAATTTGCATAATTTTATTTATAAGATCTTATACTTAGGATTAGTGTACTAGTAAAGATCTTACTCTTTTTACAACATTTTATAATTTATCAACCACTAATTAACTTATTCGCTATTAGTTATATGTCATAAATTTTTTAACTATAAACTAGTTCATTTGACATTAGTTATATGTTATAAATTTTTTAACCATAAACTAGTTCATTTGATATTAATTATAAGTTCTGACATTAACATCTGTTCTCTAACTCATCTAATAGTTACAAGCTCTTCTCTAACTCATCTAAAATGAGCTAGTCACTTTAAAGAATAAAATTAATAATGTCAATAATTGATTAACAACTCAAAATAGATGCATCACAATAAATTATTTGTTTGTTATAATAATATCTCTTTAACTTTTTTACGTTACACTTCAATAGGATGATATAATTTCCTTATTATCAAATTTGGTCAAAAAATTTAAGTATCACATACTTTGTGTAAAAAATTAACATTGTCAATATATGACAATAATTTTTGAACATAATTTTAAAGATAATTGAGATTAAAAAAATTATACACCATACACACACATATATAGATTAAAGTCTTGTCAAAAGGGTGGGGGAGGGTGGGGGGAGGGGCACATCCTAATACTTTTGAGAATTATATCGTATGAAACACATAAATCTCCATATTTATTTAAAATGTATCCCACAAGCGTACCCAAAAAAGGCAACGCGAATATTGCCATTGACTTAGTTAATCGATTTGCATGTGCTAAAATCTTGGTTTATAAAAGCATTGCTTTCGACAAGATTCACTTTCTTTTTGCATCATTTTTCGCTCAACAAAGCATGGCTTTAAGCCTTCAACAAACTCTTCGCCCAACAGGAAATTAAATTAGGAACAACAAGCGAAGCGATATATATACGTACATATACAACATGTAATTTCAATTTCCAACCACGTCCATGACCAATGGCAGAAGCACAGTGTAGATGGCAGTGACCCGTCACAGTAACAATACTGTATTGCTTCGTGTTTGCCACGTTCAAACTTGTGTGTAGTGTGGCATTTCTTGAGTCACAGCTTAATCCAAATCCAAACACTGCCTTAGCCACTATTTCATCAAATGCCAACGATGCTCTTGATCATCCGAGTCGTCACCATCCAGCGGTTCAGATTTCACATCGGATTCTCGATCACGTTCCTGCGAGGATTGTGCTTTCGTCAGCATTTGATTCTGTTCTCTTTCCTCTCTCTCCGGTTCAGCCTCACTCTCAGTCCTACATCTTTTAAGTCCAATTGAAACTCCAAACAGCTTAGGAACCTCCGTTTCCGCCAAATTCGCCGTCGTTCCACCGCCACCAACAGATAAAACATTCCTCGCAGGTAAAAGATCCAACGCTTTTCCTTCTGTTACAATCACACCTCGTGCCGTTGCGGCACTAGTAGAAGATTCTAATTGACGACTAAAACCAGAAGCATAGTTTGTCATCATAGAAAGTATATTATTACAAAGACCTTTCAATTGACTCAACTCGTTACTCAGTTGCATATTCTCTTTTCTAAGCCTTTCATTCTCTTCTAATAGCTCAGGCGCAGTGGTGCAACTTGTGCTAAGGTGCACTGTAGTACTATTGTGCGCCATAATCGGAGATGAGTTCGATGAAACTACCTGTTCGTCGCCGGAAGTTGTTGGAGTAACAGGTGCCGCTACAGCAACCGTTACAGTATTAGCCACGGCTACCGCCGTCGCCATGGACGTTCCTGCCGTCGGTGATATTTTCCGCCGCTGTATGTCGCGAAGTAGATTTTTCTCACCTCGCCGGAAACCGTCATTCGCAAATTCCCAACGGTCAGGTACAACTTTTCGAAATCCCTACAAATGAAACGCAATATTATTAACCGTTTAACCGCTGAGAAAATCCTAGAAAAAGAAAAACGAAATTAATTAAAGAAGATAAAGATAGTGAGTTACATAGGTGTTGAGTTGACGAACGAAACTGGAGAAGTTATTGTGTTTGAAATACTTTGGAAGCAAATCTCGAGCGAATTCAGCGGGTTTCCAAACTATGAAGCTTGTGCCATCTTCATTCCATGAAATTAAATCATCTGCGGAGGGATCATCAACGAGTTGATACGTTTTTGTCAGAAACGGCGTAGGAATTGATCTCTGTGAGTCCGTCGTCGCTGATTCACCTGTTTGCTCCACCGGTAACGGTGCCATCAACTTCGTTTTCAGATCTGTGCCTAACAACTCTACTTTTTGTGCCTAATTCATAACTGTCTCCTAATCTTAACTATTTTCAATTCGTCAACCAATTAAATTACATCTACGAAGAAAAATAATACAACAAACAGAGAACCTTGTGTCTACCTATATGCTTTTCTAGCTAGGTTTATTATATCCTCAAAGTATAAATAAATTAAATACGGTCAAAGATAAAAATAAAACTATGATGTTAATAAAGGAATAATAATGAATTGCGTTATGATTTGGTTACCTTGATAGAGATGGAGTGCGTTATTCGGAAAGAGTGAAATTTCCTAACGTGCTAAACGGGAAACAAGAAATAGAGTTGGAAGGAGGAACCACCGGCAACGGCGGTTGAGAAAAGGATGGGTTTGCGTTTGTTTATAGTTTCTAGAAGTTTCGAAGGAGACATTTAAAAAATTTAAAGAGAGGGATAAGATTGGAATAAAAAGGAGCGTGTGTGTCCGTGGGATGGAGAATTGAAAAGGAAATAAGAAGAAGAAAATAAAAAAGTGAAATATAGGTGGGGCCCACAGAAATGTAGAAGAAGAACAATAGAATGCGCTAGAAGGAAAGGTGGAGAGATAAGAGATGTGACTTGTTACTCGGCGGAACTTTGATCCAGCCGCTGATTTGTCCGAATAAGGCTTTCAGCCGTTGGCTTAGGGATCCACTTTTCCAGAACCTTCCTTATCCTTCCTTTCTTTATATTTATTTATTTTTTTTATTTTTTCTATAATGTTTTTCCTCCTCATATTAGTTTTTCTATTGCCTTTTAATTTTTTCAAACGTTATCATGCACTTTCTGATTTACACGTGTTCCTAAATCCTAATGTTGGTGATGATAGAGGCCCACATAATGCACTTTCGTAATTTCCTTCTAGTTCTAGCTGCAAATTGCAATGTCATGTCAGCTGGATGGATAAGAAAAATTATTCAGGGAAAAGTACAAGTTACGAATGGTTTTATTTTTTTTATAAAAAATATCGTTATAAATATTTTTTTTATTCTTTATAAAGAAAAATAATATTTTGTTACTCATTTTGATTTTTAAGTGTATTTTTACTTAATTAATTTAATTTTTAAATATATTTTATATTAATTTATTTATTTTATAAAATTACTAAAAATTATTTTAAATATATTTTTTATAATTTTAAAATTTTAATCAATATTATAATTATGGTACATCCCATGCACATTTGTAAAATTTACTTAAAATAAAATAGACAACTCAGTTGATGAGGTCTAAATTCATAACACTAACATAATTTATCAATTTCTAATATATTAATATTTGTATATTTATTAATATATATATATATATATAAATATACAACAAATTATTTTAAATTTTAATTGTTTGATCTAACTATAAAAATGCATATTTTAGATATGTGGAATAAGATTTGAGTTCCATTAATGTCACTGGAGGAGATAAATATAAATATTTTTTTTAATATTTATTTAGTTCTAAACTTTTTTTTATTTAAAAAATATCATTTTTTATTTTAAATTTATTTTAGAAGATATAATAAATTGTTTTTTTAATAAATAATTATTTGAATAAAAAATTTATGTCTCTTAATTGTACATTAAATTTTTTTACAAGTTAATTATATATTAATTAGTCTCAGTAACATCCTACCTTGTACTTATTACAATTAATTCTATTTGTAGTTAGGGCGATAACGGAATATAGATTTAATAGATATGTTTTTAATCATCAAATAGGTTTAGATTTATAGCTAATTTGCACAAGATATTCGAGCATCTAAAATTGATTTTGGAGGAAGCTACTATGCCTACGCACGTGATGGTTTTAGTGAAAGTGCATAGGCCAAGGTTCTCAAGTAAGAAAATGATTGTTCACAATATATTGAAGTTGTATTGAGGTATAAGTTGTTATGTGTTTCAATTCCTTAGATGTAATATCTCTGGTCCTATTTAAGAGAAATAAGTAGAAGACAAAATCAAAAAAACATTTGTTTTAATTTTATTTTTAAATATATATTCTTATTTTTATATTTTATTATATGTATATTTAAATTTATATTTTAAATTTGTGATATATTAACTTATCAAATCACGTTAGTTCGTCAAATACTGAATTCATGAATGACATGAAAATTTATTATTATTCTATCTCTTATCTTGAATGACTATTATAATACCAAAAACTAACATGATGTTTATCATTTTTAGAGGATTATACCATACACCTCAGAGATAAACCTCTCACCCCTTCAAGATTCATAAAAATACAATTTTATTCTTTTAATCATTTGTAATAAATTTCAAAATTGATAGTTTTAGAAGTTTCAAAATATTCGAAATAAGGATTACACTTTGAAAATTTGAAAAGTTTCGAAAGTTTCCAAATATATAAATTTTCGAAATAAAAATTACATTTTGAAAATTTGGAAGGTTTTCAAATATGAAAAGTTTCGAAATTTTTTAAATATGAAAAATTTCTAAATTTTCCTATTTCGAAATTTTTGAATTGTTTGAAAGTTTAAAAAATTCTAGTACTTTCTATTTCATAAGTATTGAATTGTTTGAAAGTTTCGAAAATTTTGGAAATTGTTATTTAAAAACTTTGAAAACTTTCAAATATTTTAAGAAAATGGTGAAAAAAATGAGAAGTTAAAAAAATTAAAAATTTTATAAAAGACAATTGTATTTTCATAAATCTTAAGGGATAGTAGTTTTAGGCGTGAAGGTATATAATATAATTCTCTAATTTTTATCTAAGATTTTTAATCTTATTGTTGTCAAATCTATTTGTAGTGTTGAGTGGCTAAACATTCTTAATGAATTATAAACAAAAATTTACTAGTATCATATGTGAATATTAAGAAAGGTAGTTAACCATTCAATATAAATAAAAATTTAAATATATCTAAATTACTCTCTATGATCAATACATTGAATAATTAGAACTAGGAAAGGTAAAATTAAATGAAGAATATTTTAGAGATATTATCATTAAATTAAATAAGAGATAAATTGTTAATTTTTGCATATATTTCATTCATTCCAAAAATATAAACTAATTTTTTATATTTCATTCTAAAAGAAATATCATTCAATGATTATGTGTACAAATACAAAGTAGTAAGACAGTTGGATATAAACATTTTTAAATTAAAGGTAAAAATGACTAATTCAAAAAGAAAAACATATATAAAAGACCAACTACACACCTTTAAATTAAGTTAAAGGATATCCATATCCTTTAATTTTGCTCAATATTTACAAGCATAGTCCCACCATGCCATGTCTAGGAAGGAATGGAACAAATCATTGGTTGAGTTTTAAATTATCTAAGTCAATTACACATCCTACTTCATGAATTGAGTCGACAATTCTCGAAGGTGTTCGGGACTTGCCACAATTAGCAGCACTAAATGCCTTCTTGGAAGTTCTTTTCCTAATTATAGAAGGAATGTTCTCATAGGTCATTGCTAAGCTTCTTAGTACATATTCCGGGCTCACCTTGGGTACAGATGAAGGGGGAACACCAAAGTAGTCATCATATTCACCGCTTGTGACATCTGCTCTATCTGGCCCACTGATGATTTTGTTACTGTTTTCCCTTCCTACTTGACCTTTCTTCTCATGACTAGCCAATTTTGAGTAGCTCAAATGGAAACTGTCAGATTCATTACTAGCAATAAATTTTGAATCTGAAAAAGAAACCTTTTGCCGTTTGGGAGATTTAACTGGAGTGGCAAGAGAGAAACAGTCCATATTTGTAGTGGGCATATCCAACGAATTATCCAAAGAGTTCATATGTTTAACTGGGAAGAAAAGGTTGGCATGGTCTTTGCAACATGAAACTGTTTCCGTCTCATTTGGTAAATTAACCAATCTTCTTTCACCTTGTCCTGAGGCCCTAGTAGGAGTTGCCAAATCAAAACTGTTTTTTTCAGAGCAAAGTTCCTCTACGGAAGAACTTTGAATAATCATTTTTGTTGGAAAGTTATCAGCATTGTGCTTCAACCAGTGACTTTGCTTGGGAGAACTCTGATCCACAGCTTTAAACAAATCATGCGCTGGCTTTATTACAGAAGAGCAATAACTGGAAGTGGAAACATTATCATCACATCTAATAGGTGATGTAGATGACTTCTTCTTCATTGAGCAGTTCCAATGATTTTTTATAGCATTGTCACTCCTAGCTTATCCAAATGATACAAATAAATATCATGGTTCATTATATATATGAAGATACGTAGCTGCTTTAGAAATACAAGTATTGAAGCATAAATTTTAGAGTGGAGTTCAAAAAGCCTGATAACAGTATCAGATAAGTACCTTCCAGGAAGAAACCTTGAAATTTCTGACCATCTACTTCCATATAATTGGTGAAAGAGAGCAAGTTTTGATTCCTCCTCCTCTGTCCATGCATCCTTTTTTATAGCTGGATCAAGATGATTATGCCACCTGAAATTATTAACTTGTAGTTCATCTTCTGGCAACATATTTAATAATTATAAGAAACATAGGTATAGACCATAATAATCTGCAAAACATAACATCGATACACCAACTGAGGTTATCTAACATATGCATAGAAGATAACAAATTTGATTCAAAGCATAGAAATCCAACAACAAGGGCTACAGAACATTGTTTGTGAATAGAAGCAACAAAAGTTGTCATTGGGTCAGGGGAATAACTATAAAAACAAAAATTAAAAAAAAAAGACAAAAAACAAAAGACGAATTCATAGTGTGCTTTCCTCTCTTGCCATTTTGGCACTTAGTAAGGTCTATTACCACCTACCTACCTTTCTCGACATTGCTTTCCAACACGACCGGGCATGAACTTTGCAATAAAAGACCATCTCTTGAAACCGTACTTTCTTACTAGTTCAATTAGGGATTCATCCTCCTGAAAACGTAAGTGGATAAGGATACAGCTATCAGCCAATCACCATCAGAGTTTCAACAGACACAAATTAGCACATTGAAAATTTAAAACGAGTTTATACCTCCTTTGTCCATGATCTCTTTACTATATCTGGATTGGAAACCTTTTGCCAGCGATGCAAGCATTGGTTGTCGGTTCGTCCATGGAGGTATTCAGCTGTAAGAGACCAGTTAAACAACTAAATTAGCTTGAATAAGAAATGAGAATTTAAAAGTCAATACAGAAAAAAAAAATCTAAAAATATGACAAATAATATCACTAACAACACCTAACTAAGCTATATTTCATCATGAAGTACAACATTATATTGCTTATATCTAAACATTGCACTGGAGTATAACCCAAAATGCAGTTAAGTTCAGCATGTTACTTTAGCCAAGATAAGTTGAGATAAGTTCATATAAAAATAGACATTTACAAATTGTTGAAAAGGCAATAAAAAATTAAATGTAATCTAATAGTTCAAATTGATACTCATACTGATACTACCATATCCACCTATATTATTCCGGTTGCTTCCACCATGCTTCTTCACCGTCTCAATCAAACGGTTATCCTGTTTTCCATGATTGCAAAGTCAGAGATTGTTAACACTGTAATTTGTAAGCTAACATAAGAAAAACCACGAAAGGAAAAATAAAAGTATAAAAATGAAAATTGCAACTTCCACAACAATTCAAATTTGAATTAAAGCAACCAACCTCTTCCTCTGTCCAACAGTCCTTAGTCGAACTAACTTGAGCTTTTATTCTCCTATCAAATCAAAATTGTTATCAACCAATAACGCAACAAGTTAAATTTTGTAAGATCATTAAAAAGTATTCAATTAAAATTAAAATAGAGTCGCTTACCCTGTAACAGAGGTTGCTTCGAGAAGACAAGTGTTGCTATTGCAATTAGGCGAAGAAAGACATAGATGAAGCAAATCTCGATGAGGTGAATCAAATTCAATATCCTTGAGCATATTTTTGACTTCGAACATGATTCTTCTTTTCTAAATCAAAACATTTAGTGCATAAATAATTATCACATTGCGAACAAAACAACATATAATAGAAATAAAAATTACCGAGACGAGGTTTTATCTAATTTAGATTTTAGATTAAGATGATAATTGATTCAACTTCAAGTGGTAGATATAAGAGCGTAATTAAGTTATTAGCATATATGCGTTACGGAAAATGAAAAACAAGTGAGAAAAATATGAAGTAGATGATGATCAAGTGTGGAATATAATCTGGTTGCACTTACTTGATAATCAGCGAATGAAAAAGAGATAGAAAAATAGAGAGCAGTGTGGAAATGAAGACACTAGCGGTTTGTTTTGGAGTGGTTTTAAACGGCCTTTGACTAAGGTGTGCAGCTTGTGTTGGAAGCTAAACCAAATAGAGAGAGACTGCCGTTTTTTTATTTTTATTTTTATAAGAATTTAACGGCTTGCATTGCACTTTTCTTGTGATTACTATTACTATTATTTAATTATTCAACGAGTCAAGCAGTAACGGAGATTGAAGATGTTGTATCTTTGGGCCTCAGTATCTCAAGGAGATAACCCAGATTTTGATTATAACTCTCTATTATAGGCCTTTTATTTGGGTCGAATTAGGAGAACTTTATCTCCCACCCCCACACCTATATCTCTCACCTCCAAAACACACAAAAATATAATATTAGTTCCTAATATTTGATAATTTTTTTTAAAATTATTAACCAGCTTCTATAATTTTAATTTTTTTAAAAATTTATGAAAAAACTGTATTTTGAAAGTCTCGCATCATGTCAAATTTTTGAAATTTTTTGAAATTACATTTTAGAAGTTTTATATTCATCTAAAGTTTTAAATTTATTTTATATTTTTGGAAAAATTACATTTCGGAAGTTTCAAATTCATTCAAAATTTTGATTTTGATTTTATTTTTTTGAGAAATTGTATTTTAAAAGTTTCACATTCATCCACAATTTCATTTTTTTTTTAAACTTTTGAAAAAATTACATTTATAAAGTTTTACATTTATTCAATTTTTTAAAAATTGCATTTCCAAAATTTTACATTCATCTAAAATTTCAAATAAATAAATAAATAAACTTTTAGTAAAATTACATTTTAAAAGTTTTACATTCATCTAATATTTTAAACTTTTTTAAATTTTTGAAAAAATTACATTTTATAAATTTTATATTTATCCAAAGTTTAAAAAAAAATTATTAAATAATTAGAAAAATTATATTACGAAAAGTTTTATATTTATTCAAAGTTTTGAATTTTTTAAAATTTTTCAAAAATTTGACTATCAAGTAGTTAAAATTAAAAAAAATGACAAAAATAGTGTTTTCATATGCGTTGGAGATGTGAGAGATAAATGTGAAGAGTGTGAGCTAGATTCCTCGCGGACTTTGCTTATACTTTTAGGAAAAATTGATGCATGCCTATTATCATATTTTAAATCGATTTGATAAATTGAGATAGGTAAAATACATGTTTAGATTAGTCCATTAGAATAAATTTCAGAAGATTTTAAGATAATTTGATGATAAAGAAAAAAGCTTTCAAAATTTATTGAGTAATTTCATATCTAGTCTATATGAATTAGATTCAATTAAAGTGATTATTTAGTAAAGTGAATAAATTGATAGTTTATATTACGGTTAAATATCATTAGTCATATATATACATATAATATCAATAATTTATTTAATTGTCGATAATTAATATTACATATTTTAAATTATATGAAATATAATTAAATTATGTAAAATCATTTAGATAGATTAATTAGTCTCTGTTTTTCTGTTAATATCATAAGCTGGTTTTTTATAACTGCAATTTTGATTTTACTACATATTTCATTTACACGCAAGGGGAGCGAATAAGACATGAAAACTTAAAGGCATTATTATTCACCTACCCTATTACTAGAAGATCACGATGGAAGAAACTCGAAGATTTTATTTAAGATAAGATTCAAGACTTTTGCCCATATTTTACCCAACCATTGACTTTTATTTTATTCAAGTTTTCAGCGTTCGTTTTCCATCTTTCAGCTCTCTACGTGCCCAAAATTCAAATGTGACTTCTGACTTTAAGTCTTTTCGTATTTTTACTGCATCAATTCCAATTTCGTTTATACCTACTTCAAATTTACATGTTTCCTAAACTATTAATTCTTGATTATTAGATTAATATTTGCCAATTATTCATGCGAAATGGGACATAAAGTAATTCATGCTTTGGATCGATATAAATCCTAGCATCATTTTGATAGTTTGTAAATATAAAGAGATTCAAAGTAACTTTCTTGTCTAAGTGATATACGCGTGTAGAATGTAGACTATTTTTATTTTATTTTTTGACTAAATAGAATGTAGACTATAACTTTTTTATATTCTTAATTCTTAAAAACACATTTATTATATTTTATTATTATGTTAGTTATATGCTATATCTTATAAACTGTTAATTAGTCAACAAAATAAAATAAAAAATCTTAAAACATGTTAAAACTAGTTCCTCCTATTTGATTATTACAAGTACTGGTATGTCCTTCACATTCATTTGTTGTGACGTGGTCGGAAGAAAAGTCATAAATTCTCTCTTAAATTTTTTTTTTTTGGTTGGGTAAAGCCATGCAATTTTCTTCCTTCTCATCCCCTTTTGCAAGTGTATAAGAAATATATCTCTATTTTCTCTACATTCATTTAACATATATTTTTTTTATCTCTCTTTACATATCATATCATCCATATATTATGTATATCACATAATTCTCTTTATTTTCTTTACTTATTTATTTCTACTTACACCATGTAATGAAAATAAATAAAGTTGAATTTTTTTGTCGGTCCAAAAAAAAAAGTTGAACTTTTTAACCAATGGAGGCAGGAAAAATTAGTTAATTAACCAGCTTTCCACAATCACGGCTCAAACCTGCTTTAATTAACGTGACCAATTTTGCTAAGCCACTATATACTATTACGTTTCTACAAATGTTAGGTAATTATATTAAACAACTTGACTTGTCTTCTATGTCATAACCTATACACATGAATTTTCAAAAACAAACAACATTTTTCTTTTTCAACATATTCATGCTGAACGAATCAACCCAAATAATTATTATAAGTACTTTATATATAAAATCTACCTCTCATACATTTTTCTTCAACTCTCCATAAAAAATGTCCATCATCATGAAAAAAAATCTCTCCATCTTCCTTTTCATAGCCATAAGCTCCATCGCGGCAGCACAAGCCGGCAAATTCAACATCACTAACAAATGCAACTACACCATATGGCCTGCCGTGGTTCCCGGCGGCGGCATAAGGCTTAACCCCGGAGAATCATGGAACATGAACATGACCAATGGTACAAGTAATGCAAGAATATGGGGTCGAACCAATTGCACTTTCGACAATTTTGGTATTGGAAAGTGCCAAACGGGTGATTGTAACAATACTCTTGAATGTACAACATTTGGTACACCACCAAATACAGTTGTAGAAATTTCTTTGAACATGTATAACGACCTCGATTTCTATGATATTTCGCTTGTGGAAGGTTTCAACATTCCAGTTCAATTGACGCCGTCTATTAACGCTTGTGGAAGCGTTAATTGTAGCGCCAATATAAACGAAGAGTGTCCTCCTCAACTAAAAGTTCTAGGTGGATGCCACAATCCTTGTACTAAGTTTAATACAACTGAATATTGTTGTACCTCTGGTTCTGCCACGTGTTCTCCAACTACTTATTCTAAGTTCTTCAAAGATAGGTGTCCTTATACGTATAGTTACCCTAAAGATGATGCAACTAGTACATACACTTGTATGGGGGGAACTAATTATGATATTGTCTTTTGTCCTTAAATTACTTTTTTTTTCTTTTCTCTTCTATTGTTTTAATTTCGTGATTCTTATTGTATACTTTGATATGATATATAGGTATCTATCATCAAATAAAAGGGTCGTCTTAGGGGAGTCCTTTGCATATATATATTGATGTGCTATGGTCTTAAAATAAGTGAGATATGTATAAGTAAATTCTGATTATGATATAACAATTGATTAATTGATGTTTATTACTTGAAGAGTCAATGATTCATAATAAAGTAGTGGTGTTCTTCATTAATAAAGTAGCAATATGCAGTTGCAAATATAATCTCATTTGTTTGTATAAAAAGAGTGTACATGTTTACCAGCTTAGATTATTGACAAGTACGATCCAATGAAATAGATAGTTAATTGTAATCCCTAATAAAAGGTGGATGCACACTTCTAAATATGAAAAGCTAATGCAGCAACTTGCAAGCTATAGGAAGTCTATCAGAATCATTTGGGAGTTATTTGGTTGATATCAGGTTCTTGAGTATATAGGACTTAATAATTGTTAGAATTATGTTCATGGTGAGAATCAAACATAATTTTTATATTATTTTATAAGTAACAGGTGTAGTATTTAATTGTTTAATTGAAGAAATTGTAATTTGTTTTTTTTTAAAAATAATTTTTATTTATTTAAATTGATAAAAATTAGACTGATGAAAAAAATACAATTCAAAATCGTTAAAATAAAAAGATATATATGTGAATAAATTAACGACAAAATATTTATTAATATGAAAACATACAATTAAAATTGAAGTATTTGAAATACGTAAATCGTATAAGTTTAATTTTGACGATGTATAATTATATTGAATATGGATTAGATCAAACATGATATGTCAATATAAAATTAAATATACACTGCACATAATCGAAAAACTAAACGTTATATCAAAATGGCAAACAATAAAAAAAATACCATAATGTTGTCTATCCAAGCCCATTCTATAACTATAATAATTTAAAGGTTTAATTGCAGCTTATATCCACTTATTTTAGTTGAATGACGAAAATAATTATCTCATTTTATTTCTCTTCACTTTTGGTCCCTCAAATAAAATTTTAATCTAAAATTTGATGAAGTGTCGTTTTTTTAAGTTATATCACACCATTTATGATCATATATCTCAAGTTTTACACCACGATATATTGAGACGTGACCTAAGTAAACAAGAAAAATGACGTTTTATCAAATTTTAGACAAAAGTTCTATTTGAGATCAAAACTAAAGAAAAATAAGATGGAATTACTATTTTCGTAATTCAACTAAAATTAAAGGACCAATACCACAATTAAACATAATTTAAAAATCACCGTAAAATATTTAATCATTGAACATCAACATAAATTCATAATTTACACCATACAAGTTTCTTTTTCTTTTTATTATATTTTTATATAGTTAAGAAAGTTCAATAACTATTATAGTGCTATATATCCAACAAAAGAGGATCCTTTCAGTTTTTTGTATTTCATGTTTTCTAAAGTGTTACATCTAAATTTTTAACCAATTTTTTTTCTTCAAATTCTAAAATCGACCATTCTTTATATTTTAAGAGACAATATTTTCCGCATTACTTTTTCATGTTTTTTTAACGTGAGAATCCTAGCTAATCCCGTGAAAAGAAAAGTCTTAAAGTACAGTACAATGTTTAAAACAAATTATTTTTTAAAAACAATACTGTAAAAGAAAAAATTATTAATCAAAATCACTCTAATGATTATAAGTTACAAAGCTAAATTCCTAATACTAAAACTACATAAAACTTTTTATGGTTAATTTATAAGTTAAAGTGACCAGGTCATATTATCTCTTTTTGATACTATCTTCGTTAGGGAGGTGAGCTAGTTAGGCAAATAGCCGCCATACCTTTTCATTATTAATGTTAGATCCACTTGTTTTGTTGTTTATTCTCGCACGTCACCAAAGAGTAGAGAAAATATTGGAAAGATAATAGGCAATTTGATGGTGATATGATGAGAAATAAAAATTAAAAAAATTATAAAATTATTAAAAAATAGACATCGTTTTGAGAGTAACTTATCGTAAAAATTATTTAAAAAAAAAAGAGTTTTATTATAATGAATAAATACAAAATAGTTTCAGTTTTTTAAGTATCTAACAAATAATATTTAAATTATTAAATTCAAAATCACATTATTTTATAATTCTTAACAACGTGGATTGTATTTTTCAATAGTTATAAACAATTTTTCTCATTACATATATATATAGCGATGTCTCTCCCCTTCCCCTTTCCTCCAGGTTTGGTGTTCCATGCATGTATGTATATGGATATATTAATTGAAGTATTTTAAATCATAATATTACAACATAATATGCCAAGTGTGTATCTTAGATATGATTATAAACTACAATCCATCATTGAACACTAGTGAAAAGTCAAGTGAAAAAAATAATACTAATCATAATTGTCCAAATGCGATGGCTGGTGACCGATCCTTACTCAATTTTTTTCTATATAAACCTCAACTAGCATACTTTCATTTCATCCAATATCCAAACAAAGTCACTTGACCAACAAAACCCGAAAAAAATGAGTTTCTTATCAATCCTCACAATCACACTATGCTCCCTTCTCTTCATCCTCACTCCCTCACAAGCAGCCAATTTTGAGATAGTCAACAATTGCCCTTACACCGTTTGGGCAGCTGCTAGTCCGGGTGGTGGTCGTCGCCTTGACCGCGGTCAAACATGGAATCTTTGGGTTAACGCTGGCACTTCAATGGCTCGTATTTGGGGTCGTACTGGTTGCAATTTTGATGGCAGCGGTCGTGGCCGCTGTCAAACAGGTGATTGCACCGGTGGACTTCAATGCACTGGTTGGGGTGTCCCACCAAACACGTTGGCTGAATTTGCATTAAATCAATATGGAAATCTAGATTTCTATGACATTTCACTAGTTGATGGTTTCAACATCCCAATGGACTTCTTCCCTCTTAACGGTGGATGTCACAAAATCAGTTGTACGGCCGATATTAACGGACAATGCCCTAATGAATTGAGGACTCAAGGTGGTTGTAACAACCCTTGTACCGTTTATAAAACAAATGAATTTTGTTGCACTAATGGGCAAGGAAGTTGTGGGCCAACTTATTTCTCAAGGTTTTTTAAAGATAGATGTCATGATGCTTATAGTTACCCTCAAGATGACCCAACTAGCACTTTCACTTGCCCAGCTGGCTCTAATTATAAGGTTCTTTTTTGTCCTCTTGGTGCTCCTCATATAGAGATGCCTTTAAATCAAACCAATGTGTATTGAGTTGTGTATTTGATCACTGGTGGATCCCTTCAATAAGATGAAGTTTTTTTGCTAAAACTTCATTTGTGATCATGATAATAGTGTGTTTTTGTTGTGTGTATGTAATGAAGCCTTTTTCATTATATGATTGGAGGTTATTATGTCTTTGTTACTAAGATTTAAGATGAAATTGATAAAAAAATAAAAGATGCACATCATTCTGAATATACGATAAAAAGTAGCATGTTTTTTCTTCCTCATAAGATCACATCACATTATATTTCTACAATAATGATAAAAATTAGAATTTTATACACTCAATATATTACTTATAATCATGGCCGATCCAAGGGGTTGCAACTTGCAAGTAAAGCAAATCACCTTGGGTCTCAAATAATATTAGGCCTTAAACTTATTTTCTGATTTAATTGATAGTACTCCCTCTAATCTTAATAATAAAATAATTTATGAAGATTTTTTTTATCCTATTTATAAGAAAAAGGTAGGTATATTTATTATTTAAAATATTTGTCTTTTTAATATTATTAGTGGATAATCAATGTCTCACAATTTTTTTTATAAAGGTATACATGAAATAATAATAATAAAAAAGTTAGAACAATAAATGAATATATTGACATTTTTTATTTTTTGTCTTATAAATGGGAGCATAATAAAAATTTGACTTACTAATATTTTGTTGTTATTCATTATTGTGTTGTTTAATATGAGTTTCCATATTTGTATTAAAAATTGTGTTAGAATAAGACAAGTCATAATAATTTATATAATAAAACACCTCAAGTACGAAAGTCATTTTGCAAAAATATCAATATAACTCTTTAACAATAAATACTCGATACTTCTCCACTAAAACCAATCCATCCACCTCACAACTCCTAATATCAATATAAATACAACTCCTAATTTTGATAAGCGATGACCAAAAAGTAAAAGTTATAATTCATTGAAATAATATTATTTTTCGTTTACCCAAATACTTCAAATTACTTAATATATTATTCATTATTCTATGTAGAGAAATAATATTTTGTCAAAGGCTTACGGGTCATAACACAAGACGTAACCCGGCTGCTACTTTTTATAGTTTATTCGTTGAATCTTACGTTTGATTCATATCCAATATCCCTTTGTTTTTCTTTTGATAAGGTGTCCATGTTACTCTTTTTCCTCACAAAATCATTATGTGTTTAATAAACATGTATAGGTAAAAAGTTTTATGGTGAGTGAAAAGATTTTAAGGTTTATTGATGATTTATAAAAGAAGTTATATTTGTCTTCTTCTAAAATTTAGTTTGTCGGATCAAATACCTATTTTTTTTTAATATTAGATTAAACTATTGAAGTTTAATTTTCAATTTTTAATAAAATCAAAAGTTTATATAAAATTTATTTACACTATAGTACTACATTATCTTTTTGTCATTTTTTATTTTTGCACACGCAACATGTATCAATAAAATATAAATGCATATTTAAGCTATAGTTGAGTTTGGTGTAACCTTGTATGCACCATTCCAATTTTAAGCTCGATAAGTTTTATCAAACATATGAATCAAGACCGAAAAATCAATTTGACATTACGGTACATTTAATTTTTAAATTAATAACTAATTAAGTTTTTTTAAATTACTTTTTATTATTTAAAAAATTATAATAAATAAATGTTATTTATTAAAAGTGTTAGCAAAATAAAATTTAATTTTTTTAATAAATTTTTATTATTTATAATAGTGAATATTAAAGTGTTTTTTTTTATAAAATATAAAAAATTAGTATAATACTTACAAACAATCAAATGAACTTTTTTTTTTTATGAAATATTAATTTCTAAAATATAAAAATCAATAAATAATTTTTTGATTTATAAAAATAACAATTAAT
>JBBPBS010000738.1:14530251-14540928 GCA_037974835.1 Cicer judaicum
TTTCAAAAATTTTAATTTTTTTTTTCAATACACAAATATGTTCGAAAAATTAAAAACTAATGTTCCTTAATACAAAGTTTAAGGTTTCTAAAAAAATTTGCATTTCGAAAAACTTGAAAAAAGCTTTAAGACACAAATTTTGAATTTAAAAAATACAATTGTGTACTAGAAATTTTTTTAAAAAAATTTTCAAAACACATATAAATGTATTTAAGAAAACTTAAAAAATATTTTCTAGTATATAAACGTTCGAATTTTCTAAAACATATTTATGTTCTGATTTTTTTTAAAAAAAAATTCTAAAATATAAATGTGTTTTGAAAATTTTGAAATTTTTTTTATGGTACACAAAATTCATAATTTTTGAAACATAGTTGTGTTCAATAAATTTCTTTAAAAAAAATTTAGATCTCAAATTAGTAGAGTAAAAAAATATTTAAAAAAGTGATAAAATAAATAAGTAATTTATGTAAAATGTAATGTGAGATATTAAGTATAATTTTCTATTACTTGTCTACTTGATTTAACTACTATAGGATGCACATGGTCGGTCAACAAGTAGAGTCTCGTTTCGAAGTGGTTATGGACCTGTTGGTACCATCATTATCACATTAGCATTATTCAACGATATGTATTTATCATATCTACATTAAGAAGAATAATGTGGCCCTACATTGGGCTATAGCAATCTCCATAGAGTTTGAAACTTTCAATTCAATGAATATGGTCATAGAAGTGCTTTCTTGGCGTGGACGAAGACTATATGCATATATCACTTACAAGTTACCATTAAATTATTATTATTTTTCACGTATAATCGTATTTTAAAATATTTTATTTTTTAATACTATTTTATATATATATATATATATATATAATATATATATATATAATAAATGTAGTCAACAATTTTAAATTAATACAACACTTAATAATTTTAGTGTGAAAATTAAATCCAAAAATTAACTGGATGTGATTTTTTTTAAATGAATACAACAATTGCTAATTAATAAAAATAAAAATTAGTGAGACACAATTAGGTGGACGTGGATTTGTCCATATTTAAAGAAATCATATGTTTCAAATTTTAGACATTGCATTTTGGCGCTATCTATGATGGTAAACAAATGGTACAAATGTGTTAGTATGTTCAATCTCCTTTATACCTGTCTTTTAGAACAAACTCTAAAAGCTAGGGTCGTATGGAGGGAATATCTGACCTCTTGTGGTGAATTGGCTAAAACTATTGTTTTCATTGTGCATGAGTTTGAACCATTGTTGTAGTATTTACTCATCCATAAGAAAAGTGTTTGGTGAATTTATCATAAGGTGTACACACTTTGATCGAGATAAATAAATAAAAAGAGCAATATAATAAATGTAATAAATTGATGATATAAATAAATAAAAAGAGCAATATAATAGATGTAATAAATTGATGATGTAATAAGAAGAAAGATATACATAAAATAAAATATTAATAAATAATTGAAAATTTGGGATTTACATATATCCAAAAATATTAGCAAAGTTGTTTTATAGCATGCTTCTTTGTATGGTATCATATTGTTCTATCTAAAATCCAAACTACAATAAACTTGTATCTTGTTAATGATATTAATTTCCACGTCAGTGTACTATATACAATGAGTATAATAGTACTCCAATGATTAAGTTAGTAAAGTGATTGAGTTGTAGTTTAGCAAGACAATACACAAATCTCTATCCGATGTTCCCCTTCTTATGGGGTGTCATGTGATAAGTTCTGGTTACAAAATTTGACATAATTAAGATTGAGAGTCTAATCTTATTATTTAAAGATTTAAAGATATTGTTTTTTCAATCGTTTATAGTTTATAGTTGATATACATTATTTATGACATTAATAATATACTAATATTTAACAAAAATAATTTAATAAAAATAGTGTTATTTTCTTTAATTCATATATTTTTTAATATATGTGAATTCATTAAATATCTAAATTATTATGGAACGAAATAAGTATGTTTTAAAAATAATTTTTTAAAATATATACATATAAGACAAAATATAACTTTTTTATCCTTCAAATGTAATTTCCATAAAAGCTACTGTGTTTCATAAACTCGTGTACTTACAAAATAAGATTTTTTATTTTTCTTAAATTTTACATAAAATATTCGTTATGTTTGGCCCAATCAAACAAATAGATCAAACCAAAATGATAAAAAAAAAAAGATACACACACAAATTTAGATATACAATTTAAAATTGTTGGATTGAATGGAATAGACGAAAGAGATTTTAATTTTATATATATGTTTAATATATATATATATATATATATTTGAAAACTAAATTACCTTTTTATCCTTAAAATCTTACAACAGTCACACATAATACATAATCATTAATATACATCAAATATGAAAATTTAATAAACATGATCTTACCAAATTTCTATAATCAACTTATTTAACAAGATTACTGTGTATTATATTAGATAATATTTTATTATGTGATATCGATGAACTGTTTTTTTATAGATATTTAAATATATATAAATATATAGTTGATTCCAATCATGTAATTATTTTGGTGTATCGCAGTGTGTTAATAAAAAATCTTTACCAAAAAACAATTGTGAAGAAAAAATGTTTTACCTTAAAATATGAATATATATATATATATATATATAAAATATACATATTTTTTCCTGACAAAGTAGTTCCATACACTCAAATAGAGTCGACCAACCCGGTTCGCTGGGCCCGGCCCATTTAGTCAGCGGACTAATTTGGTGAATTATTAATAGCGCTGGAAACACTTCGTGTTCTTCATTTGATTACGGAGGAGAAAAATCTGTGACGGACTCACACGGTTATCTTTCTTCTTATCTCTCAAATTCAATTCACAATACATATTCTTCCGATTACTTGTTAGGTTTGGATATGTGCTCGTACCTTTCAATTCTATACTAATATCCCTTTTCATGGTTGCCAATTTGCAACTTTCGGTTTTCCAAAATCAAATTTCACCTATTTGGTAGATTTTGTTTGAACCTGTTTTCAAAATTGGATCGATAATTAGGTTTAAATTATCCAAACAAAGAGAATTTCAATATATAAATATTTGTTATTGTTGTCTGTGTTCGTTGCTTAGTTGATTTGGCTTCTATAAAAGTGAAACCCTAGGATTGATTGATTTTTTGAATATCAATCAGATGGCGTTGCAAGGGAAGCTAGATAGATTCAAAAAACAGCAAGAGAAATGTCAAACAACACTATCGAGCATAGCAGCGAGCAAGGCTTCGTCTGTATCTGCATCAAACCCTCCTGTTCCTGTCAAATTCTCATCTGATACGGAGAGACTTCAAGTCATTAACAGTATACGCAAAGCACCTGTTGGAGCTCAAATGAAGCGTGTTATTGCTATCCTTTATGAGGTACTGACCTAATATATATGATGATCATAAAACACCAACATATTAATACTATTTTTGTGAATGAAGTTGGATGAATACCTTGGGGTACTGTTTTTTCATCTTTGAGTAGAACACTTAGCTATGAAACACTGACACCAAACATGATACTGACACATTGACACCAGTAATAGTTGAAAATAATGGAAGTGATCAAATGTAACCAAGTGTGTCAAGACGATTTTGGACACTTGATATGTTTTCAATTTGAAGTGTCGGTGCTACTTAGGTTAAAATTGGATATAAAGCAAAGAAGAATAATGCTTTAAACTGTGGCCGCATTGTGATCTTAGTTTTGCAGGAAATTGCATTCAAACACCAAACTGACACGTTGACACTAGTATTAGTTTAAGATAATGGAAGTGATTGAATGTAACTTTGTGTGTCATGTCAATGTCGGACTATAACATGTTTTCAATGTGAAGTTTTAGTGCTCCTTAGGTTAAAATTGGATTTAAAGCAGAGTGAGGCTTTAAATTGTAGCCGTGATGTCATCTTAGTTTTGAAGAAAATTTCATTCAAATATTACTTAGATTGTGGCTTTGATATTACAGTCACGATATAGTCTTTTAACACCTTGGAGAAGAAACTGAAGTTGTATATAAGTTATATGTGATGTCAACGCTGGCAATTCCTCTTATCACTAGAGGGACCTATACTGGAATTGTTTCTTGTACCCAATAATTTTCAATAGGACTAATTCTATGGATCACCTTTGGTCATTTCGTTTTCTCGTAAGAATCAACCATTAACTTGGTATTAATAAAAACCATGAACGGATATTGGAGAATTTACCTCCTTTCATGCAAATATATAATCCCTTTACATCTTATGATTATCAGAAGCAGCTTTCACTTCAACATCAACAGTCCTTGGTTATCATTTATAAAAGCTTAATATCAAAATCACATTACTGTTCAGTAAAAATATCGGCAGTGCTTCTTGCTGTACATGATATATAAATATTTTTTTATGTTAGTCATCTGTAAGCTATGTTGTGGCCGATGATCATTCTGATTAAACACCTTTTCAGCGAATCCCCTGCCTCTCTTGAAGGTTGACGGGTATGCACAAGTTGTCATGGATATTTACTTTGTGCTTGTTCTTGTGTTTGCTTAACAGACTCGGCAGGCTTTAACGTTGGATCAAATAAATGAAGCATGCTATGTGGACATGAAAGCTAACAAAGATGTTTTTGACAGTATGAGGAAAAATCCAAAAGTAAGATTTGATGGAGAAAGATTCTCTTACAAGGTAACTTTTATTCTCGCATATATGCAAACCTTCATGTGTTCAATTTTGTTCACTTTGACAATAACTTCTTCTTCCCTTATATTTTGGTTCATAACTTATTACATTGCCTTTGGTCTATAGTCGAAACATGCCCTTAGGGACAAAAAAGAGCTGCTTTTCCTGATACGCAAATTTCCAGAGGGCATTGCTGTTATTGATCTAAAGGATTCGTACCCAACTGTGATGGAGGACTTACAGGTAATTTATTTGTTTTAATTGATTTTATTAATTTCTTGTCATTTGTTTTTCTGAAATATTGGTGAAATTTAATCATAGATATATGCCTGACTCCCCCTAGAGAATTAGTCTCGCCTTGACAGTCCCAGATGTAGCTTGGTTTTGACAGTTGTAGATGTGTCTCCTTCACTGAAAGATCATACTTTTTGTGTTTCTGCTGCTTAGAGTTTTACTGGACGCTGAAATATATATTATGCAATGTGAACATCGTATGTTTTTTGTTGAAAAAGTGAACGAATTCGTTAATCTGCAACATCTATGTACTCCACTGACTTGCTGTGGCACGTGGTGATGTTTTTTAGAGGTGGTGAATAGTCAAAATTTAGTTATATAATTGGTTTTTCATTGAAATAAGATCTCATAAAGCTTTCAGTTTATAGGCTTTGAAAGCTGCGAGGGAGATTTGGCTGCTGTCCAACTTTGATTCACAGGAAGACATTGCCTACCCTAATGATCCTAAAGTCCCCATTAAGGTGGATGATGACCTAAAACAGCTTTTTCGTGGGATTGAATTGCCACGGGATATGATTGATATAGAAAGGGATCTCCAGAAAAATGGAATGAAGCCTGCTACTAACACTGCAAAGAGGAGGAGTGCAGCACAAATGGAAGGCATTTCAACCAAACCTAAACCTAAGAAGAAGAAGAGTGAAATCACTAAGAGGACCAAGCTGACTAATGCCCATCTTCCGGAGCTTTTTCAGAACTTAAACAATTCCTAACTTAAGGAACTCATAGTGCGTGTTGGGCGATTTCTCATAGTTCATCTAGTGGCGTAAAATTGATAACGTGTTTAGAGATTCTCCACATTGTCTATAAGGATATATCTTTTTTAATTGTATTAGCTTACTGCCTCTGGTTTTGGACGTATCCATTTTGTTGGAGAAACAATTTTTCAGAGCGGAGGGCTCATTGCAAATTCAGGGTAATCCTTTGAGGCTTAATCAAGATTCTTAAGCAAAAGGGAAAAGTTGGCCAGAGCCCCTCTTCTGATGGTTTTTCTTAATCAAGGTTGTATTGTTCAAACAAAAGGCAGAAAATGGTCGTTCTCATTCATATGTCCTACTTCTGGAAATGAATAGTGAGTTTATTGGTGAGAATGAAGAGTATCACAAATTTCAGAGTGCTTTCTGTTTGTTGAAACATTTGTATGGATCGTAATGTTAAACACCTGCATGTAACTCTGAATATTCTACGCACAACACTTGCATGTAAATTTGCATTGTGGCTATGTTTAAAGTACTTCAAAATAAGGAAATGAAAATGAATGCAACTTTTTAGTCCCTCTCAATGAGAAATAGACTTATTCACAGATCCCATCAAGATTTGGTTAAGTTTAATGCTGACGAGGCAGACAAAGTGACATCTCACCTCATCAGCTTGCACATCATTAAGTAACTTGATTTTGCATTTTGTTGGCCATAGGCTGTTCAACTCATCTTGCCCAGTCATTATCTTTAGATCTATTAATTAGAATCTCTAAATCTGAAATTTTGAGAAAAAATGATACAGAGTATAACGATTACCTAAAAGATCTAAAGGAAAATTGTGGGAAGTTCAACCTGCAACCAGGGGTTGGGATCGTCTGCCTCATCTTTGGGGAGGAGGTTGAGATATTTTAGGTGTGGAATAGAGGTAGCAAAATACTATTTTGAATGAAATTTGAGCAATAGTAGTCGAAAAGTTTAACATTCTAATTTTATTTTGAGGTCTTTTTTAATTTTGTACTGTTCATTGTTTATAGTCAAAATAAAATTACATTGTTCATTGTTATGTTAACTGTTAATTGATCCAAGTTTTTTCAGTGCCAATGGAATTGCTAGTCTATGTGATGTGAATTGCATGTGGTATTGTCTCGTATATTGATACAGTTAAATGGAAATGTGTTGAACATAACAAACATTACATATAGGAACAAACCACTATTTAAAGGTATACATAATTGAACATCACTTAACCAGGAATTTAGTCCTTAATATTTGGCTGAAAAAACTTAACCGCTAAAGCATCCAAAAAATTTCCTTGGTACAACTCCACGGCTTCGAAACTTTGAAGCTGTCTCCTCTAGTTCAAGAATTTCTTCCCCCTTTTGAGCCTCAACAATTGCCCTTTTCTCTTCAGCATACTGATGGATTTCAGCTATTTCATTTTTCATTTTTTCAACATACTCAACCTTCTTTCTTTCCAATTTGTCCTGTTTAAGTAACAAATGAGTGAAATAACTAATCCCTCAATAAAAAAATATAAACACAAATAGTATTAGAAAAATCGATATATTTGATTAAAAATGAAGCTCACATACATCAACTTTTTCGATATTATTTTTTGTTTATATTTTATTTTAAATTAATAATATTTTAAATGAAAAACAATCTTATTGATGCATTAAATAATTCCAACCCCTCAGTGGCTAATTATGACATCTATTTACATGCATAAATCCATGAGTTAATCACCTCAAATTTCTTGAGTTGTGCTTCTATAGATGCTTTTCTGCTTTCTTCCCACAATACAACAGCAGATTGTTTCTTGTATGCCCTGTGTGAAAGTTTCAACTTTCATCAAGCTTAGTTTTCAAAATGGATAGGGAAATTGAATATTTTATCTAACATATTGACATTCGTAACCGTACATGACTAAAAAAATGTATTTAATCAAAACAGCCAACAAAATGGGTATGTTATGCAAGTGAAGTATGCATTAATTTTAAACTAGTTTCAGTTTTTCAAGGTCCATTCCACGCTTCAAAGTCATGCAAATGCCAAAGAAATTTCATACGAAATAAAACGATGTTTTAGAAAACAAAATCACTCAACAATTAACTTGTAACAATTCTTAATGGCAAAGCTTTGTAATTTTAAATGGAGTCAAATAGCTTCAAACTACGTACGTATAGTACACCAACGTTTTCTTGCTAAACACGTTTCTAATGAATTTGCAGATTAGTTAAGATAGATAAGTGATTTATATCCTCCTAATTAAAAAAAAAAAACATAAACTATCGAGATTTAAATATTGGCAAAAAAAAAAAAAATCATATTTTGTGGTCCACACATATAAGCAAATTCTTACAAGTTTTAGCATATGTAGGATTATTATTTTTAAAATATCATTCAATTAATATTCTAATGATGCAAATTCTGGTAGAAAATTAAATAAATAATTTTTTTACTATAGGCAATTCAATTATTTTTTCAATCACATAAAAAAAAGATTATCTAATCATTCTTTTACAGAATTAACTAACATTCTTATATATTTAGTTGTTTGTATTGTATGAATCGGAAGGGAATACATCACTATTTATTATTACTTGCACTAAAATAATAGGATGCCTGATAAATGAGTGAAGATAAATTAATTCTTAAAGGTATCAAATTGAAACATGAATAGAGTGTATTTATAAGAAGAGTAAGATAGTCATATATTTAATTTAATAGATTATGTTATATGATGGTCACTTGCCTGTTTTCTGCTTTAGTCTTTTCACTTTCTTCCCATGCTTTAATTAAAGCCAATCTTTTCTCTGTTACAATTCTTGTAAGCCCAGCATCTGATGAAATCATGAAATAAAATGAAAAATAAAATAAATATTACCTATCTATTAAGCATACAAAAAAACTTTATACTAAAATTTTAGAAAATGACCTCTGCCAGTTGAGTCCCTAGTAGTATCCTTCTTATCATCATGATCTACAACTTCTGTATGAAAAAACATGATGGGTTGAATAAATAAATAATAATTCATTCTTGCCTATATGAATGAAAATAATAAAATCAACCAATATTGTTTTAAATAATAAATTGTACAAAAAAATTCATATCTTTAAGTACTGACCACACCTTGAATCATATATAAAATACTCAAAAGAGTAAAACTCAAATAAGATAGAATTAAAAAAATTGTTGCTAAAAAATAGAGACAGTAACTTACGTTTTATAAACATAGGCGATTAAATTAGTTTCAAACAATAACGAAGTAAATGCAACAAAACTAATTAATTAAACATGAACAAAAGCAAATATCAAGTAAAGAGCTGCTAAAAAAATTTGAAATATCAATGGAAATATAGAGATGGATGAAGATAAAATATGTCTTTAATCACGTTGGTAAGTATAAGAGATGTTAAATTTGGTGAGAAGAGTGAGATAACTACTCGGATCAAGAGAAGAAACGACAAGTTCATTAGATTCATTGTCGATAGTGTTTAGAGTATTTGGTTTCTCTGACTCATTTTCCTGAATAGTAAAATTCTCTTCAGAAAGAGAGTCGAGAGACTTTGGCTCGGTTTTGTTGATGTTGGAATCTTCTTCTCCCATGGTATTTTTTTTCTTCTGTTTTCTTGAAAAGTTGGTTGGTAATAGCAAAGAAAGCTAGCTAATTCGTTTATGACAAGGGTTAATGAATATTATGATTGTATTAAACTTTGAATATATAGCAACTAAGCAAAGAGCAAAAATGGTACTAATTAAGTAGAACAACATGTTCCTTGTTGGAATTTGGAAATAACTAGGTGGTGATGTTAAGTAACTTGACAGGGTGGCTTTTGTTTGACAAACGTAGGGGAATAGGGAAGTTTCATGTTAGGCCCCAAAACAAATATATCACAGTCTCCTTCTTGTATTTTTTAGTAGTTACTACCTATGTCCTATGATATATGAAATGTATTTCTAAATTTCCCCTTGTTTTTCTATAGCTGTTAATTTCATTTACTACTTTTTTTTTATTCTATTGTTAACATTCTCAATTCTCATTTTTTTTATTCTATTGTTATACTCACACATTAAGCTTTTGAATTTTTTTCGATCCATCCATTGATTGGTAACACGTGTTTTTTTATCAATCACTGTATAGGTAGCGATTTCATTATATTATCTTCTTAACCGACCAACAGTTTTAGAGTGTTGGGCCCCAAAAAGGCCCATAAGGTCATGACCAAAAACATTTAGCTAAAGGCCCAATATGTTGATAAAAAAAAAATTGAAAGCCCTATATAATTTTGTAAAGAATAATCTATTAGCTACCAGTTTAACCGAAACATGGTACAAACGCCCCTGGTATTCCACTATCTTTGTCTCATTAATTAATAGTCTCGTACATAGTAACATAGACATATATATTATATACATGATGTTCCAAATATTTACTAATAATATTACATTTAGTTTCACACCTTTATCTTAGAAGTAAGATAAGATGGATGTGTTCATTCCAGAAGATTATGTTAGAAAGCGAAGGCTTGAGAAAAAACTTGCTTCTTCCACAAAAGGGTCACATTCACATTGGAATATAATTAGCAGCAATGAGAGGATTAATGAAAACAAAGGCACTTCCTTCACTCATCATCATCAACTAGACCAAGACACCAATGTTTTCTTCCCCGATAAGAATCATCTTTTTATTTTTTTTTCGGCTTAATTATTTTCAACGTCGCTTCTTCAAGTTTTGCTTTACATTGTTGGAGTATGACATTAGTGTGATTATATAGATTATGTGTTTCTTAATTAACCTGTATGAATTAGTTAATTAATTTTGAACAAGTTTGTACTTTTTTTGGGTCCCGATTTGTACTTGTTTTTATAGATTGAACATTTGTACTAACAACATATGTGTCTTTTTTTTTTTTTTTAATGAAAACAACATAAATTAATTTTCTTGTTGCATTTATAAACACCCCTACTAG
>JBBPBS010000738.1:14541095-14568614 GCA_037974835.1 Cicer judaicum
AAAAAAACACTCCATCAATTTTTGTTGGACGCAGTGAATAGGGTTATTAAAAATAAGAAATCCTCGAGACATTTCTTCTAAGAGGGAGAAATGGGCCTGCATTTCTTCTAAGAGTAGCCCGTATAAAGGACAAAAAAAAAAAAAGAGAAAAAAATCTGAGAAAAAAGAGAACAAACTTTAAAATAGTTATACAATATTAACCAGTATTTTAAAAACTAAGTTGGCATTGAACGACCCCACTTTCAAATTCATACTGCTTTAAATAGTTCAAATTAAGATAAAACTATGATTTGAACTGCTTAAATAATCTAAATGTAAACAATTTCAATTCACAATTCAACCAAATTTTAAAACATTGTTCAAAATATGTATATTTGTAAATCTTGTTTCTAAAAGAAATTCCATACATGTCCAAGGGGAAAGATACAAAATATTTATTGTAATACTCCATCTCTTCCTATAAGCCAAAAGCTATAGCTAATATGTGCTTTAGCTTTGTGGTTTCAATTCTAAAATAAAAAACTCCCCATTGTTGCTGTTCATTGTTCGTTTATTGTTCATGTATACTTTTGAAACATAGTTATTCACATCTTCGCTATTTTGATAAATTTTCTTTTAAGAAAACAAATTAGTTTTCAATGATACACAGTCAATTTGAGATATATAATATAAATATATCATATATTCCATTAGTCTATTATATTGTAATATCGAATAATTTATGAAGGAACTATTTTGACAATATTTTACAATTTTAAAAATGTTTTAATTTGCAAATTCTATGAATTAATTTATCGAAGAGTGAATTGCTTAATTACTATCAATAAAGAATAAAAAAAAAAAGAAGAGCTAGGCAGCGTAGGGTCTCTTTCGTCACGTGAGAGCTTTACACTTTTGGGTGTATAACACGTGATCTTTATTTTTAGGCTCTTTTTTTCTTTCCTTTTTCTTTTTTCTTTTATCATTTCTTTTTCCTTGCTTCTCTTTTTGACACTGGAATTGCCCGATTTTTTTTTCTTCATAATTAAGGTGATTTTCGTTCGTTTCTGTGTTTCCATTACAATGCTTGAGAAAACAATTGTGAGAGGAATCTATTTTACTTTAATACCTAATATTTTCACTGTACAAATTTATTAAAATTATAAAATAACCTTTTATTAACTCGGTGAATGTCTTGTGAGTGTTAGTTTAAGTGTACACATGAATGGGGTCACGTGGTCACCTTCTGTTGTCTCTCGTGTCTATGTCTTTTGTACACACAATTTCATCATTCAGTGTGGTTTGAATCTTCCCCTGGTTAAATTTCAACTCAAAAGAAATAAAGTTTATGCTAATTATTTTTCTTTCTATAAACTATATTATTCATATTCCATAGCTTCATTGATCCATATCACATTGTAGTCACGCTACTCAATGAGAAAAAGTGAGATTTATTATATCTAAACTTCTAAAAAAAAACATATTCACGAGATTATTAATAATAGTAAATCAAAGAATTTTAGATATGCCAATTACCCCACCATCAATATCATGTACATTAATCAGCATTCAGATTAAGAGGTTAATAATAACTAAATTAATTTGATTATAGTTTCATAGACAACGATTAAGGAGAAGATTTTGAGAGTTTAAAAGGAGAGTTTTAAAATATTAATTTTTATTTATAATTAAAATTTCTCAATTTTAAAAAACTAAAAAATTATATCGGAAAATTTAGACAAATTCTTCAAAATTTTTTTTCATATTATTATAATATTCTATAAGTTAAAAATATCTCAGTCGTATACATTTTCTTATTGATCTCTATAAAATTATCCTCTTAAAAAAATATAAAAAAATTATCTATATTTCTGCTTTCTTTAAAGTCGTTTTCCCCCCTCCCTTGCAAACTCTAAAGTGAGCTTTAAAAAAAATTTAGAATTCTTGAGGTGGAAGGAAAGGATCCCAAAAATAGTGAATAATTCCTGAATGGATGAATCTTGGATTATGACAAACCAAAGTTACACATGTCATAAAAGAATTTGGTTCTGTATATGTATATATTCTCCTGACAGCAAAGAGTTTGATTTTAAAACTGGGTATAGCAGCTAGTACTAGTACTAGTAACATTTTGTTTTCTGATGTTCACTTTGATAATGATTGTTGAGCCAACTTCATAAATCATTAAAATCATAAGTCAAGTGCGTTATGGTGAATATACCTTCCGTGACATGATGTATAATGGATATTAGAGTCATAAAAAAAAAAACATGGACATTAATTTTAGGTGGACACAATTAACTATGAGGTATTAACACGACATGATTGATTTTTTTAAATTAATTTCAAGGTCTTTGTTTTTGTCCAAATTAGTTGACATGTCCAATTAGTTCCTACATAGTAATGCAGTTTGGTGCAAACCACAAAATCATGTATCCTAATATGAATAGTAGCTAATTATAAACCTAAAAAAAGTCGTTTCCATTTTAATTTGATGGAGTTAACTTCATGTTAATTATAGAATCAACATCGTCATTATATAGTATCTCGTCTCCAACAACTAAATTTCTTTTGATTGCCAAACACACACTGTAATGCAATTTGTGACTATCAATCTATTCTTGAACACAATTAGGCATAACAATATAATTAGTATGTGTAATATATACTTAAATGCATTGCAATTTTGAGGAGGAAAATCTAATCCGTCAAAGACAGAGATAAAAGTCTAAATTCTAACTCGACGGAAATGAGACATATATAATTTTTTTACAAAGTTAAGGGTGAGAGAAACAAAATTCGTTCTAACCTATACTTAAAACTATATTTTTTTATGGTCATTTAATTTGGAGATTAAACTTAATTAGGACAAAAACTCCAATATATACTCGAGTAACTTTGCTAATTTTTTTTTTTAATTTGATCTATTCAATAAGTAGGTACTATGATTTTTCTTTAAGAGAATAGTACTAAACCAACAATTTTCATTCGAAATAACTATAATAAAAAGGATGAAATAGTTAAAAATAAAATGTCATTTACAATGAGTGATTTATTTGTAAAAAACTGTGTAACAACAATAATACAATCTTAAAAGAATATAAATTAAAGAATGAAATTACAAATAAGAATGCAAGACATTTGCTGTTGAAGTTTGATTAATATTGTCTACCTCTCTAATTACAAAGTAGTTGTAATTTCTTTTTATTAGATAAATGAAATTAGGATCTATAATATATAAGTTGTGTTTAAATAATAATAAATAAAAAAATTATATTACAATAATATTTTGATTTATTTGATTTGTGTCTACGAATATTACTTAGATCAATAAATGTCAATTGGCACAAAAAAACAGTGTGGAAGTAGGTAAATTCGTGTTGGCGATCGCACATCAAGAATCATTATGTTTGTGGAGAAACAAATGATAGCAAAAAAACTGCACACACATGGAATTGTTTACGTTAGATGAAGAGACACACTTGAGGTTGAAACGTGGCCACAGCTCGACCCAAGAGGAGGTTGAAGATGGTTAATGGAAATAAAGTTAAAGAACTATAATATAACCACACAAAAAATAAATTAAGGAATCAAAGTGAAAATACAAAATTAGTTAAGAAACTAAATATGTAAATCAACCAATAAATTAAGAAAAACGTGTCACAAATATAAACAAAAATCAAAATGTATTAGACTTAAATTTTGAGTAAAATACATATTAACTTTTGTGTATATTTATGAGAAAAAATAATATTTGAAGCCTCGCATAACTAATTAATCTACGTAATCTCAATAAAAGAGTTAATTCAATTGCTAAACCTTCATTTATAACAATTTGAATTATTGAAGATAAATAAAGTTAAATTAAATAAGGAAGGTATTTGAAAAATACTATCATTACATAAACTTGTTGATATCTATTAGTCTTTCATTTTAATTAATAATGCGTTAATTTTAGCAAAGAGACATTTAGTACTTGAGACACAAATGTAGTTTCTTTTCACATGTTTGAGTAATGGACAGGTTGGTCTGAGCAATGAGCACCAACCAAAGTGAGAGAGTCTACTGATTTACACATGTAAAGATAAATGAATGGAGTCTCACTTTGGTCCCCATGTTTGTGAAGTTGGTTTGGCAGTTGAGCTGAGACATTTAAAAGTGTGATTTGGTTCTCAATTGTGACTCCAATAGACCACAAAATGCCACAGCATTTACCAACAATTGGGAATTAATACATATACATATGTACTTTTTTTTAAAAATTAAAATATTGATAATGTAAGATACATTGAAGATTGAGTTCAATTCTGGTATGATGTCTGTCTAGTAGTGACTGGAGATGTACGCTATGAAATGAAATTGGTCCAAAATAGAGTTTAGTGAATTGAATCAAGTACTAGTTATTAACATCACTGCACATCACATTACCATCTTTCAAGCTAAGTCAATTCAAAGTGCAAACGAAAGCAACTCTTACCTCATCCCTTTATAAGTTTCACTATTATTAGTCTATTGATTGCTCTTTACTTTATGAGCTGTACCTTCTTTTCAGTGGTATAGAAGAAAAAAAAAGTGGTGTGTAGTATCATTTAAAATTTATCTAAGAAAAATTAATAATGCTAATCTTCAATAAATATAGATGACAATTGTTTGGTTAAAAAAATAAAGGAAGTGTATATACTAGTAGTATTGTTTACGCATATATTATACCTTTTCATGCTAGTTGAGTGCGTTTTCCCATTTATTCTACAATCAAGCTAAAATACATAAAGTAGGAAATTAATACACCAAAATTACACACATTAGTAGGTCCTGTTTATTCAAGGAATGATGATAATCATGTAAAGGAATCCTATATAAGCTAAGAGTACTACCTAGTCATTAATATTAGAATCTTTGTTATCATTGATAAGTTATGTGTATGTATTTGCATGATGGATTCTCAATGGATAATTGCATCACTAGTGTCTAGTAAAAAGGATTAAGATACTCTGAAATATACATTTTGAATTTAATTTATCTGTAAATAAATAAATAAAAATGATTCATCTTTATGAAACTACTCTTATTATAAATAAAACTAAAAAGAGACAAAAATATGAAAAAGTTCTAAGCAAAAATAAAAGCAAAATTCTTCGTTTATTTATTATTTCATTTTTGCACTTATCCATGCCATAATGCAATATAGGAGTACCTTATGTGTCATTTTGTCATGTTTTAATTCTACTTTCCATGACATGGTTAGATGATTTGTCTACTTTATATGGGGAGCTCATTAAATTTTTCGTTAATTTTTTTTTTCTATCCCCAAACGTATATCTTCCCTTTAAGGTTATAAAAATAAAAATGGAACAAAATAGATAACCCATAACTTCCCTTTCAAGGCCAAAACAAATTTTATTTTCCCATAGATTACTTTACGTCTTGTATTCTAGGTTATTTTATTATTATTATTATTATTATTATTATTATTATTATTATTATTGTTATCACTATTTTTATTATTATTGATTTTTTTTTAAGTGGACATATTTTTCAAATTTAACCATGAAGTCAAACCTACATATTCTACAACATGTTTGTATATCTTTAATTAAGAAAATAAATTTAATTAAAAAAAAAAAAACCGACATTAAATGAATAAAACAAATGGTTAGGATATTAATTGCCTTTCTATATCAAACAAGAAGTAGATACGTTGTTGTCCGGTTGTTACTTGAAAAAGCAAATTTCACCAGATTATTATTTACTTAAATATAATTAGTTATAATTATTTTATTTTTTTAAGATTTAATTTAATTAACAAATATCAATATTCAATATTTTGTCTATTTTGAATTCAAATTCAAAATATTGTGTGAATTAATTATATTGATATTTATTATTTTTTAATGATAAAAAATAATTATTCTCTTTATCTCTGATTTAAATTATGTATAATTTTTTAAAAAAGTATTAATTTTATTGATTTTAATTATAAAATTAATTTCATTTATTTATTTATTATATTTAATTGAGAAGCTTGATACATTGAGATTGACATAATAAATAAAAATATATTAAAAAAAATATATAAGAACTACTCTATTATCATTTTAAATGACAAATAATTTAAAATAAAATATCAAATCAGAAATTTAAAATTAGACTAGGACAAATTAATATCTATATTTTAAAAAAGGAAAGCTTCCATTTCAATATATATTTTCACACAAGTCATGCATGTACTTTTTAAGGATCGATGTGTCACTTGTTTCTTGAATGCCGTTGTTGAAAACAGAGACAAAAACAGAGCATTAAGGTAACAATATCAAAACATAAGATCTGTTTGGTTCCGAGTTTCGAAACTCGTTAACAACTTGACTCGGTGCTCCAACTCATTGCGTTCTTACACGCTACGTTACTCTCTTTTCTATTTCACTATGTTTTGCTTGAAGCCAACGAGTTGAACTTGAACCACCGAGTTCAACGGTTTTTTTCCCCCTCTACATTGAATTGTTAATAACCGGAACGGTTCTTTATAGTTGTTTGAGAACGCTAAAATTAATTGAGAGCTTATTTGAAACGTGAGTTTTGGATCAGTTAGGGAGGTTTTTGTGATGTGAGTGAAGAAGATGTTTCGTTCTGCAAAATGGAGGAGTGAGAAAAACAGAATTAAAATTGTTTTCAAGCTTCATTTCAATGCCACTCAGGTAGATATAGATTCACACGATTTCTATACATTTCCTTTACTTTCATATTTATCTGAATTTATTTTCTTTCTTTCTTTTCTTTTTTTTTTTTGTTTCAAAAATTCAATTGCATATAACTTAACCAAATATTGAGTTATATTGAAGGATGAAAACATGTTCATATTTTTTTGTCAATTAAACTATAAAGTGAAGAAAAAAATAACATTTAGTTGCACATTGTATATTTCAATTTTGTGGAAAATGAAGGTGGATTTTGCAATGGAGTGTGAATTATGATCATGATCTTTTAATTAAATGAACATAAGATGAGAAATTGTGTGTTGGTGATGTATTTTCAGGTGTTACAATCAGGGGTAGATGCATTGGTGTTGTCAATAGTTCCTGGAGATATTGGAAGACCAACTAAGAGATTAGAGAAAGCTACGGTTCAAGATGGAAATTGTAGATGGGAAAATCCCGTATACGAAACAGTCAAGTTTATTCAGGATCCTAAGACTGGAAAAATCAGCGACAAAATATATAATTTTTTGCTTTCCACGGTATAAATTTTCTCTCTTCATAAGTAACTGTTAATAAGTTCATGTTAGAACTAACCTAAGAGCACACAAAGTTTGATAAACTGAGTGGTTGCAGTACCTTTTTATTATGATTAAAATCTATGGTTACAAATTACAACAACTTGTGTGTAAATACTACGGTACAGTTGAGCGACTTCCCTACTTATGAGTCGTAGCCAACAGTTTAATTTTGTTCTAGTTATGTAATTTAAGGGTTCTATGTTGCAGGGGTTATCAAAAGCTAGCTATATTGGAGAGGTTTCTATAAACTTTGCTGATTATGTAGATGCCACAAAGCCTTCTCATGTATCTCTTCCCATCAGGACTTCTCATTGTGATGCTGTTTTACATGTTAGTATTTGCTCTCTCATTTTCTGATTATTTTTGGTCTAGATGTAAAGTTGCTTAAAATTTCAGGAAAACCTAATAAATTTTTTGAGTAAAGCATAAGTCAAAGCAATGTTGATGTCATATTGTTATTGAATTTGATTTGTTGCTTAATGAATAGATATCTATCCAGAGGCTGCAAGAAAATAGTGATCAAAGGTAATTCAAAGGGAATTGCATTGTTTTTTAATTTTTTAATTTCAGGTTATACAAGATCGGATTTTCCATGACTTTGAGTTTTTTATGATAGTTTTTTTGGTGTTCAATAACATTTGCAGAGAGGAAGAAGAATGTGAAGTTGCCAAACTAAAATTGGATGATAGGAGCTTAAGGAACCAATTAAGCAATGGAGATACAGATGAAAGCACTAAAAGTTATTTTTCTGAAGTAAGCATTTTACTCATTCAGGCTAAAAAATCTTGTATCTTCTTTCGATGTATTTTTTTTGCACATTTTTACTTTTCTGAAAGATGAAGGAGTTGTTTTCGGTTGGTATATAAGATACTATCATGCTTTTATTGATCTAAATTTTGGTTGGTATATATTCAACTACCATGTCCTTAATTAGTACATAATCTATCCATTTCCTATGTTTAACAGGATGTGTCTACCAAAGCAATTATCAATAGGACGTCTAGCGGATCTGACATTACATTATCGAGTTCCGATGACAGCTCTGGAGTTGAGACTCCGCGCGAAATCGGACTGAGAAAAACAAACATAAAACTCACCACCAACCAGTTTATTCCAGTTATGCATCATGCTGAAGAGCCTGCTGTCAATGACTCAACATCAGTGCATGATTTACATCCGAGATCACAATGGGAATTGTCATCTAGCTCGGAGCTTGGGTTAAGTACGGGCGATTCGAAAAATCCTTCTCATAATGCACTTTCGATGGAAAGGTCTCAACAAGAAGCGTCCCATTTGGAGATTGAGAGACTGAAGGCTGAACTTGCTGCTCTGGCCAGGCAGATGAATGTGTCAGACATTGAACTACAGACCCTTAGGAAGCAAATTGTAAAGGAAAGCAAAAGAGGGCAGGATCTCACCAAGGAAATCATTATCTTGAAAGATGAAAGGGATGCACTCAAGACAGAATGTAACAATATCAGGTTGTTCCACAAGCGCATGGACGATGCCAAAGTTAGAAACAGGTCACAGTTGGAAAATGGTGATCTTCATGCTTTTGTTGAAGAAATTAGACAAGAACTGAATTACGAGAAAGACACGAATGCAAATCTCCGATTACAGTTAAAAAAGATGCAAGAGTCGAATGCTGAATTGGTCCTTGCTGTGCAGGATTTAGAAGAAATGTTGGAGCAGAAAAATAGAGATATGTGTAATGATTCTAATAAACACGAACTACATAAAATTTCCCAAGAGTTAGGAATGAAGCTCTTAAAATGTGAAACAGAAGATGATGATGAACAGAAAGCATTGGACGAGTTTGTCAAGGAGAACAGCGATGCCAAGGAGACGCATTTGCTTGAGAACAAAATTATAGACTTGTATGGTGAAATCGAAATGTATAGAAGAGACAAAGAGGAGTTAGAGATGCAGGTGGAGCAGCTTGCTTTGGACTATGAGATATTGAAACAGGAAAACCATGGTATTTCTCATAAGCTAGAGCAAAGCCAACTGCAGGAACAGTTAAATATGCAATGCGAGTGTTCACCTCCTCATGCTGCAATGAATGATATTGAAACTCACATTGAGAATCTGGAAAAAGAACTCAAGGAACAGTCACAAGATTTCTCAAATTCCTTAGCTACCATAAAGGAACTAGAAACTCATATCAGAAGATTAGAGGAGGAACTTGAAAAACAAGCACAAGGATTTGAAGCTGATCTAGAAGCAGTGGCATGCGAAAAAATCGATCAAGAGCAAAGAGCCATCCAAGCTGAGGAAGCTTTGCGAAAGACTAGACTTAAAAATGCGAACACTGCTGAGAGACTTCAAGATGAATTCCAAAGGCTCTCAATGCAAATGACTTCTACATTTGATGAAAATGAAAAGGTTACTATGAAAGCATTGACAGAAGCAAGTGAACTGCGCGCACAGAAAAAACTAGTGGAAGGAATGCTTCATAGAGTTGAAGAAGAGCTTCAATCAACTAAAGTCGATTACGAGGAAAAGCTGAACGATCTTTCCAACCAAATCGATACAATGACAGTTCAGATACGTCAAATGCTGGTGGAAATTGAAGACAAGTCTAAGAAGCTTGAAAATCAGACGAAGCTTGGGGAACAAGTTAATAGTGATTTCTCTGAGAAGATCGATATGCTACAAGCCGATAATGAGAAGCTTAAAGTGGAGATTTTGTGGTTAAGTGAACAAGTAGAAGGAACAGAAATTTTAAGAACTGACTTGGAACTTATGAAGAAATCAGTGGAGGAATCTGAAACACAGTTACATAGAGGAACTGTGGAAAGAAATGAATTTATGAGTACAATTGCATTATTGAAGAAGGAAGCGGAGGATTTGCATAATGAGCTAAATAAAATGAAAAATCTCAAGGATGAAAAGGAAGAAGAGGCTAGACTCTTGAAGTCAGAGTTGGAAGCTATTAGAGCTCAATGCAGTGATTTGAAACAGTCACTTTTTGAGGATGAGGCTGAGAAAGAAAAACTAAGAAAGCAAATTTCTCAGTTGAAGAGTGAAATAAAGAAGAGAGGTGATGCATTAACTGGAATTGAGAAGAGGTTCAGGGATAGTAATGGACGCACACAACTTTCTGATGGAACTAAATCCATTCCAATCAACAAAAGAAGTTCTTCTAGTCCTCAGAATTCCAAAGAAATGGCAAGTCTGAGAGAGAAAATAAAAATGCTTGAGGTAATTTTTCTATATGAACAAGAGATATTTCATTTGAGGAAAATTTTTGATAGCCAAATTTATTTTTCTTTTAATATTTCAAAACAGTTTAATATAAAGGATTGTTTATGCAGGGCCTGATAAAGTCAAAGGAAACTGCATTGGAAACTTCAAAAACTTCATCTATGGAGAAAGAAAAGGAACTCCAAACCAGAATTGTGGAGCTTGAGAACAAAGTGGAGGAATTCAATGAATATGTTAATTTACACAAGGTAAACTCATACTGATATCATTTAGTTCAATGCTAATGAATTAAACATATCTTCAATAAATTGACACTGACATGTTCTTCAAATTGTAAAGTTGACAGAGAAAGAAACAGGAACATCCATAATTGATACTGCAGACAACAATCTTAGTGAGATATTAACTGAATTGTCGTCATTGAAGGAAAGAAACAAAATGATGGAAAGCGAACTCAAAGAGATGCAAGAGAGATACTCAGAAATGAGTCTGAAATTTGCCGAGGTAGAAGGCGAAAGACAAATGCTTGTTATGATGGTACGAAACCTCAAGAGTAACCACAAGGGCTGAGAGTCTTCTCTTGATATATCTTGGAGCCTACACAGTATATAGTTGTTTGTTTGCATGTTTAATTTGCAATAGTGGAACACATTTCATAATGAATAAATTAATTAATGTTTATATGATGGTAAAATATGTGTATTCTTCCTTCTCCTTGATTTTTGTTTCCATATTATAAATGTGTCTCCCAATGGGGTACCATTTTCCATTTGTTAACGGCCAGAAAACTTCTGATGAACAATTCCTTACTAATGATCTAATGAAGTCCTTATATCAGTATACCTGCTGCCCTTTACACTTCTCTTCTCTTCGCTATGTTTTTAACCAAAATGTTTTTAACCAAACATGTATTTCATATTGAATTAACATTAGTTAAATAATTCTTTTAGCTTCACAAACAAAGAGAATCCTAGACCATTACTTTTAACAAGAATTGTCTATTGTGTTAGAATTGACGATGATTTAAATATTTATGTCAATACTAACAATAAATATATAACATTTATTATTCAATATATATATATATTTAGTATTTAATTAAGATAATTTATTTTATGTTTGGTATGAGTGTAATATATGAGAGAGAAGCTCTAGAGAGAAAAATTGTAGAGAAATAACCTATTTCTCTTGTTTGATGTAGCAAAGAAACATATCAAAAAGTGATTAAAAAAATTGCACGAACCGTACACAAAGAATACAAGTATTTGCCAAAAAACAAAGAACAGTTGATTATCAATAAATTAATATCAATATTTTAAAGTAGAAAGTTTTGTACCTTAATCTTTTATTTTGGATCGGGTAAATTAACGAGTTAGTTTTAATTTTTAGTTTGATCTGAGTTAAAAATTGCAACAGGGGAACACATTTTATAATGAATAGATTAATTAATGTTTATAACGGTAAATATGTGTATTTCATTAAAATAAAAAAATTATATTACTTTTGATATGAAATACTGTCGGAATGTTTATTTGACAATTGACACAAAAATAATATCCTACTAGTTATGAAGCAATGTTGTCGAATAAGAATTTTGCAGACTGAATGAAACAATTTACACTCTCTTGGTTCTCTGCTTCCTAATCATCAAATAAATAACTACAAGGATTGATGAAGAGATTGATGATATCTCAAAGTTCCATTAAACAATGGATTTTTGTTCTCAGAAAACTCCCTGCTAATCTATACACTTCTCTTCTCTTCCTCCTTATCCTCGTCGCCGCTCTTTTTCTCTCTTTCCTCTCGGTTGGTTCGTTAACACTATTTCCTTCACATTATATTATTTCTGCTTTATTTCAATTTGCATTTATTTTCTATATTTTACCTTAAACTATTGCTTACTAAATAATCTTAAAGTTAAATACAAAATTAGTTACACTAACTAAAAAGTTAGTTATTTTTATTTGAATGCAGTCTAGCCTTTATACAACAAAGAGTGAACCCACACCAAGATATAGTGTTACCAACCAAACCTTATTAGAAGAAGAAATAAAATTAAATAGGAAAAAGTTTGAATGGACAGTACTGAATTGTAGTATTAATAGTGAAATTGAGAATCAAACATGCTCAAGCAATTATCCAACAACACCATGGGAAACAGAGAAGAACAATGCGGTGTGCCCTGAGTATTTTCGGTGGATCAACGAAGATCTAAAAGCATGGAAAGAGAAAGGAATAAGCAGAGAAATGGTGGAAATGGCAAAGAAAACAGCGCATTTTAGATTGATAGTGAAAAATGGAAAAGGATATGTAGAGAGATACAGGGAATCGATAGAGACACGTGACATATTCACAATTTGGGGAATTTTGCAACTACTTAGAAAGTACCCCGGTAAGGTTCCAGATTTGGAACTCATGTTTGATTGTGATGACAGGCCTTCTGTACCTTCGGGCCTATATATTGGGCCCAATATTACAGGCCCACCACCTGTCTTTCATTACTGCGCTGATCGTTGGTCACAGGACATTGTTTTCCCTGATTGGTCCTTCTGGGGTTGGTATGTTCTTAAATCCTAAATCATACTATTTTGTATGTTCCTTTTCATTCATCAATTCAACTCATTTGGAATTGTTTTGTTAATTAATTCAGGTCTGATATTAATATAAGTCCTTGGGAAATTGTGCTGAAGGATATAGAAGAAGGGAATAAAAAGGTTCAATGGAATGATAGAGAACCATATGCTTATTGGAAAGGAAATCCATTAGTTGCCAAAACACGACAAGATCTCCTCAAATGTAATGTTTCTGATGCACATGATTGGAATGCACGTTTATTTAAACAGGTATTATATACTTTTTATTTTTTAACACATACATATTACTAGTATATTACTAAAATTATGATATTTTCCTCCTAGGATTGGGTTCAAGAGTCTCAACAAGGATTCAATCACTCAAACTTGGCAAACCAATGTACATATAGGTAATGCTAATTTTTTTTTTAAATTAATATAATATGCATTTATGTATTTGATTTTCCTTGCAATATTTTCAGATACAAAATTTATATTGAAGGAACTACGTGGTCTGTGAGTGAGAAATACATTCTAGCATGTGATTCCCCTACACTATTAGTGAAGCCTCGTTACTATGATTTTTTCACTAGAAGTTTAGAGCCATTGCAACATTATTGGCCTATAAGGGACAATGACAAATGTAAATCCATCAAACATGCAGTTGATTGGGGTAATCATCATAAGGAAAAAGTGAGTCCTCACTCCCAATTATGTATCACTCATTTGTCTCAAAAGTTATATTTATAATACTTGAAAATCATAGTCAAATATTTTTTATACAATCTCAAATATTTTGATTTTGCCTTCTCTAAACAGATACAAGAAATTGGTAAAGCGGGGAGCAAGTTTATTAAAGAAGAGCTTAAGATGGATTACGTGTATGACTACATGTTCCATTTGCTAAATGAATATGCAAAGCTTTTGAAGTTTGAATCAAGAGTGCCCGAAGGAGCTATGGAGTTGTGTCCGGAATCAATGGCTTGCACAAGATCTTATTGGTTGGAGAAGGAATTTATGAGTGAATCTATGGTTAGGGAGCCTTCTACAAAAGACCCATGTTTATTGCCTCCTCCATTTGAGCCTATGTCACTTGTGATTTTCCATGCAACTAAACTCAATTTAATTAAGCAAGTTGAGAGGTGGGAAGATAACTATTGGAAGAAAAACCAATGACGAGCAACTACGTACATACACACATTTCAATTAATTAATTAATTAATTAAATAATCAAATCAAATCTTAGTAATAATAATTATAAATACAAATAGCAAGGTAGTAACAAAAAGTGCACTTGTCCTTATTACTCATATTGGATGAACAATTGTACAAATACAAAAGCTAAGAAATAAAAAAGAGCTCGATAATTTTTCAAGTTCTTAATTAATAATCTAATTGCTCGAAATTCATCTTAATCCCTCTCCTAGTTTCATGATGAGTAAAAGTGTTTTTCTTAATAGAGTAGTTATTATGGGGAACACGCTCGATTTTTTGAGATTAGAGTTATTATGGGGAACATACTCAATTTGTTGGTTCAAAGTGGACTCGCAAATGTGAGAATGGCAAGCAACAGTAGTAAAAATAAGGGAGGAAATTAGATCTAGAAGTTTAAAAAATTTAATTAAGAAATTATATATTGAGAAATTAATTGAAATTTTTAAGTGCAAATGAGTGGATTCCAAGAGGTAAATGGATTATATTGAGTCATGAAAATGTGTGATAAATAATATTCGCCAAGTCATATTCATGAATAAAAATCACTTTTATAGAGGCAGAATAATTTTTATTCTGGGTGTTCATGGTGAGAGATGGATTATAGAGTTAGGCTAATAGATTTAAAAATTTAAAACAAACTTTAAAAAATAAGACTTTTTGTAATTACAAGATGATAACATAAAAATCAAGTCTTTCAATTTAGATGAAACTTTTTTTAGTTATTATATATATATATATATATATATATATATGTGTGTGTGTGTTAATTCTAAAAATACAATAACATTATTTTTAATTGTTTTTGTCAAAAATGAAATTGTGACATAACCTAAATTTGAACCATAGACATAGACAACAAATTTAAAGCATTACACTTTACCACTAAGATAACAAAATTAATTATTTTGTTGGAAGTGATTTTCCTTTGTTAAGTTATGTTGGAGAATCCGAGCGCAACATCCGCAATGAGTTAAATGTTTAAGATTTTTAAGAAATTTTTGACATTATATCTCAATCTAAAATTTTAAGACATTAACTTTATAATTAATCATTCTTTTTATATATTCAATATTTATGCAATTTTTAGTTAATGTGAGATTAATCACTCATAATTGAATTTCAATAATCTCTCATTCAACTGTGATTTATCCACCACTAGACTTGAATCTAGTGCTTTGCTCCCCCATCAGGTTGAACCAAGCTCTGATACCACTTTTGGGGAGTCTGAGAGAGTGCGATATTCGAAATGAGCTAAACGTCTATGATCCTTGAGTGACTTTTGACACCACATCTCAATTAAAAATCTTAAGACATTAGGTTTATGGATAATTTTTCTTATATATTCAATATTTCATTCATTCCTAATAAATATAGAATTAATCACTCATAATTGAATTCCAACAAGTTATTTTAAGCTTCCACCCTTATTTTAGTGGTTTGAGTCTTATGTCGGATCTACTAGATCTTTAATCAAATATTGAGAGATAAGAGTGTAGGTGATCGTATATCGTATAAAATGTAAATATTATTATTCTTTGCAATTTTTAGAATGGTCGAGAGGATTGTAGTGCGATGTTCATATTAGATTGAATTACATATTGTGGATCTTATTTAAGATGTTGAATAAATTATGCTGAGATGTTTTTATATAAGTGAGAGGCACATTATTTTTAATTTGTCTACACTATTTACTATCTTTGTTGTATTGATTTGTATTTCTTTAAAGACCATTGACTTGTGAGTTTTTTTTAGACTAATTTGCCCCTGTGTTAGTATTTCACGTTTTTATTTTTTCAACAGTGATAAATAGTTGATTACGAATAAATGAATATTAATTTTATATAAAATTCAAAAGATGTATGATTAAAGATGACCTATAATTTTATCTTAACGAAAATGTATAAAATTAATAATAAATTTTAAGATTTAATTTATATATTATTAATATAAAATATTTTATATTGTTAATTAATCACAATAATTGTATTATTCACAATTTTAATTTTTATTATAGTATTTTTAAAATCATACATAGATGATAATGTATGATAGTAATTTTTTTACGCTTTTTATTATTTGGTATTGCCATTAGACTTTTTCTTTTTTCCTTTCTACACTTGCCTATGCTTAAGTGGGTGGATCTTTCCATGCAATACTGAGTCAAAATCATGTAGTTTCTTCTTCCTTTAAACATACTCCAACTCTTGGAATGTTTTGCTTGGAAGCATAGTTAGAGAGGCCTTTCATGGCTTCATAAACAATATGTAATCATATATATATATATATATATATATATATATATATCCATTTGTCTCTTGCTAGTTGCTACTTCCTCCCAACTTTTCCACCGCACCATTTAAAAAAAGCAAATCAAAGTAATGAAAATAAATAAATTAAATTAAAAGAGTCATCATATTTAATTAGTTTTGCCTTTGATGGTAGACAATGGTTTTTTTGTTTTTTTGACAAAGACAATGGTTATTCTATATCGATCTATGTTTTTTTTCTTTCTTTTTTGAAGAGTCAAAGTAAAAAGTATCATCTAAACCAATTAAGCATAAGATATACTAACTTTTCTATATCTATTGAGTAAAAAAAGTTTTCTATATCTATTTAAGTTGTGATATTATTAGATGAGTTCATTTAACAAAAACCAAAAGTTTATTTAAATTATTTCCGGACACAAATATGTATGTTAATATTTAAACTCCCTTGTAAAACTTATTACAAATTAATTTTTATAGATTGTTTCAATATTTCAGTAAATTTTGTAAAATAATTATTAATAAACATTAAGTTAAAGTTTGTAAATTGACAAATTAAATAAATGCTATAATTGTTTATTCAATTACCATAATGAAGACAGAGCAGTAAATAAGTTAAGAGGTTGCTAACGTGTGCTATTAGGCACTTGTTACAAAATTTAAAAGTAAAAATTTTATGTCCAAAATTTTCTTTTTAAAAACTTTTTAACAATTGAAATACATGAATTCTAGGACAAATTTCTTAATTTATTTTTGTTTTAACATTTTGATTTTTACATAATAATCTAAAGTTTAATAAATAAATAAATAAAATTTAAATTTAAATTCTTTTAAATAATTTATTTTAATTAAAATATATTAATCATTTAATTTAAGTTCAATCACTTTGTTTTACATTTAATTTTTTAAATATGTTTTAAAAGAAAGATTTTATTGGTATTTGTCATAAGTTAAATATATATATATATATATATATAAATACAGGAGTTAAATAAACTTGTAAATTGATCCAAAGATGCATGATTAGGTATTAGTGACCTCTTTGATATTCAAAAAGCACAGCCTAGAAAACGAAAAGGTGGAGTGGGGTATGTTAGTAGTACTTTCGAGATGATTGAGCATTATTCATGCTAAAAATATTGGTTTTTTATGGAAAACAACTGTAAAATGGGGAATTTTCAGCTTTTCATGCCTTTGAGGGTTTTATAAATATATTTGTTATTTTAAAATAATAATTTAAAATAACAATAATAATAAAAATATCAAATCAACATGTAATCACGGCAAAAAGAAAATAAAAATATATAAATATAAAAATTAAAAATAAAATACTAAAATGAGTGGTCATCATATTTTAAAAATATTACTATCAATTAATTTGGCCCGGCCAAAAACTTAACCAAATGACACCATATTCTATTTTCAAATAATGTCAACAACTCAGTGACATAAAAAACAGGCAAAGAAAAAGACGAGACAAACAAAAGGAAACATAACAATAAAAAAAAATGCAACATTTATTATGTCTTCTAAATATTATAACAAAAATAATATATAATATGTCTTTAAGGAAAAAAAGAATCAGTACATTTATTCTCATGATGTTATTACATCTTGACAATTTTTAATTTTTAACTACAAATTTAAATTTTTCTTTTGAAAAGTTTGTAAAATTGTCAAATTTGGAATATTACAGTCTGGAAATAAATTCTCTATAATATGCACCTCAAATTTTTTTCTATAAACACTAGATAAAATTAGATAAAGAATTTTTAATTTAATAATACCAACTTTAAGTTGGGAATCATTTAAATGTGAATTTATATCTTTTAAATAAAGCCTCGAATTATATTATTGTACGACAAAATTTAATTGAGAGATGAGACTCAAATTAAAATATGTGTGTTAAATTCTTTAGTAAAAATTTATAATTCTCAAAAAAAATATGTGGATAAAAAAAATTCTAATTGGTTAAACAAATTTAGCTTGCGGAAAAAAATTGTTTATAATCAATAATTTTTTTAGTCAGCTTATATTAAATAATGAAAACCACCAGTTTAGGGAAAATGTTATTTAGATTTTATTATTGGGTGTTAATGACGTTTATACTAAAAAAAAGTTATTGCTTTATTACACAAGTTGAATCATATTTCTTTTCTTTTCTTGACATTATTATAAAAGAATAAATAAAATAATATTTGATATTACGACGAAAAATAAAAAGAGTTATGATTGATTGATTTTTATGTTTTCTCACGCATGATTTCCATCAAAGATAAAAATAAAAGTTTTCAATTATTAACATAGTACACATATACATTCTTATCTTTCATGTACCACTTCTTTCGAAATATTTAGCAGTACTTAAAATAAATAAAAATAATAATAATACTTCATTATCAAATCTATTTTCACATCTTATGAATAATTAAGCATGATAATTTTGTGGAGTAGCTAAAATTTTTGTGATTATCAATAGAAGAGGTTACCCTTGGAGTTTGAACATCTTATACTAATAATTATTGGTCACTGTTTAATGAACCCACAAATTAGTTGTTGACTAATTAGAAAGAGAAAGATTTTTGTCAATAGAAAACGTTGGGATGTCAATTCCTTCTTTCACCAAATTCATGATTCTACAGTTTAGCAAAAGCAACCAACACCACTCCAACACCAATTACCTCACTCTATTTTATTTAATAATTAAAAAAGGCAAGAGACAGATAAATGAAATATTTTTATTTTATTTTATTCTAGATAAAATATATGTTGATAATCCTTTAAATTTAACTTATTTTTTAAATTAGTTTTTTTAACAAATGGGTCATTTAAATCTCAAATAGTGCACCACTTGATTTTTTTTTGAAATTTTTGTTCATTATGAGATGTCAAATCAAATGAGAAAATTAATATTTTTAATTAATTAATTAATATTATTGATGATAAAAATCCCAAATTACTAGGGTTATTTATTCCATGGATGATTTGCAATGTATGTGCCAAATGACTTAATAAAAAGTCCCTTTAATAATTATTACTTAGTATACAGTGTATGTGACAAAAATGACTTAATTAATAATCAAAATCAACTCACTGAGTCTTGACTCTTGTTTTTTTTTTTGTTGCTAAAACTGAAATCTCTTTGAATCAAAGTTTTCAAATTTTTGATTGTTCTTGCTACTATATCTTGCATTTAAACTCCTCTTTCTCATTTCTTTCTTTCTAATTTTGCTGCAAAATTTAGAAACTTTGATTTGAAGTGGTTGTAAATTATATATATTCTTTTCACTATATGACTTCAACTGTTTCTTGGGAAGTCTTGTTCTTTGAATTTTGTTAGTTAGTTAGATTGAAGTGAAGTGAAATTTCAGTGGAAAAAGATGAAGTTTTTTACTTCATTTTTGTTTCTCTGTTTGTTTTCCACCATCTCTCTAGTGGATTCTGTTACTCTACCCTCAAATGAAGGTATCATTTATTTTCTCTCCTAAATTTCATTTCCTCTTACAGATCTCAATCATTCTTTAATTTCATTTCATTTTTATTGCAAATTAATAACTGAGTCATTGAGTTAGTAGCAATATTTTCTGTGTGAAATTGGAGAATGTATAATTGATGGATTTTGCTTTTTAGTTCTTTTCTTAAAAAAGTTATTATGGTACATTCATTAAAAATGAAGCATTTGGATTGTTTTAATTTTTGTTTTTGTTGTTATTGTTGATAGTTTGGGCGCTTACAAGCTTTAAAGAATCTATCTATGAAGACCCTTATCTAGCTTTATCCAATTGGAATTCATTGGAATCAGATCTTTGTAATTGGGTTGGTGTCTCATGCACTATGGCACGAGATCATGTCATCAAACTGTATGATATTTATATATATTATTGGTTCTTCTTTTTGGTGTTTTGTGTGTGTGTAGAGTGTATTGTTGCTATATAAGGACATGGATTTCTATGATAGCACATTGATGATACTGCAAATTGGGATTTTTCTTTGCAGAAATATGTCAGGTTCATCATTAAAAGGGTTTCTTGCAAGGGAGTTAGGGCTAATAACCTATTTGCAAGAACTGTATGTTCATTTTTTTTTCTTATCATTGTTGATTTGATCTTTGTGTTTACAGTGTTTTTTTTTTGGTTGAGATATCATGGTTGATGATGCTAATTTGTGGTTATTGTGTTCGTAGAATTTTGCACGGTAACAATCTAATTGGAACGATACCGAAAGAATTGTGTGTGTTGAAATCTCTCAAGGTGTTGGATTTGGGAATGAATCAGTTAACAGGACCAATTCCTCAGGAGATTGGAAATTTAACCCAACTTGTGAACATGTAAAACAAATTCAATATGCTAGCTCTTACTTAATAGATTGAAAATTATTGACTCTTCGAGTTATTCAACTTCAATTTGCATTCTTGTAGAAACCTGCAGTCCAATGGGTTTGCCGGTAGGCTACCTCCTGTGCTTGGAAATTTGAGATACCTTCAAGAAATTCGGCTGGATAGGAATAGGCTTCAAGGACCCATTCCTGCTAGTGGCAGTTATAGTTTTGCTTCAAATATGCGTGGGATGTGAGTGTAAATTTTATAATTCAGTTGTGTTATAGTTTGTTTTCACGATTCATGTTTTCATTCATATATACTATAGGTTTTATTAAGGTGACTTAAAACTGTTGTGGCTAAAGATCATATAGTCAAGCTCAGTTTTGAGTATAAAATGTCATGTTCACACCAATCAAAGTTTGGATTCTGTTAATTGGTCCCTCATTATTTTTATAATCTGTACAGGTATGTGTCAAACGGTAATGTAACTGGCTTCTGTCGTTCACCTCAGTTAAAAGTAGCAGACTTTTCATATAATTTTTTGGTTGGTAGCATACCAAAATGCTTGGAGTATCTTCCAAGGTGATTTTTCTAATTCCCGCGTGATGTTAACATTCTTCTCCTTAACCGTACTCAGAAAACATTATATATTCTGTAAAACAGGTCAAGCTTTCAAGGGAACTGCTTCCAGAGCAATTATCCAAAGCAGCGGCCTCCCACACAATGCGCTGGTGCTTCACCTGCCAGGAGTCAGCCAGTGATGAGCAACCAATACCACCGACTAGATGATCGCCTACCCAAGCATCACCGAGCATCAGAACCTACATGGCTTTTAGCTCTAGAAATAGTATCAGGAACTATGGTCGGGTCTCTCTTTCTGGTTGCTCTTCTCGCTGCTTTCCAGAGATGCAACAACAAATCATCTATCATTATTCCTTGGAAAAAATCAGCCAGTCAGAAAGATCAGACTACAGTATATATAGGTTCAGTTTCTTTGTTTTCTACTTTCTGTTTATGTCCAATAGTTCAAGATCCGTTTTGAATGTAATAATTGGATTGCAGACCCTGAGATGTTGAAAGACGTGAGAAGGTATAGCAGACAAGAGCTTGAAGAGGCTTGCGAAGACTTCAGCAACATAATTGGGTCCTCGCCGGACAGTGTGGTCTATAAGGGAACCATGAAAGGTGGGCCCGAGATTGCTGTAATTTCCCTCTGCATCAAGGAAGAGCATTGGACAGGATATCTGGAACTCTACTTTCAGAGAGAGGTAAATGGAAATATCCCAATGCTTACGGCACATAAGAATGGGCAGACAAATACTACTCCAGTCTCAAATATAAGCAAAAATTGGTCAACGAAAGATAGTGTATGATGTATTTGGTCCAAAACTAAGACCAGATACATCAACTTTCTTTGACTCGTTTTTGCTTATATTTGATACCAGATGGAGTATTATAGTTTTCATTTGTCAAAGTCTTTTACTATATATTAAGTAATTTATGTTATTATTATTGCCATTCAGGTGGCAGAATTGGCAAGGTTAAATCATGAGAATACTGGAAAACTACTGGGATATTGTAGAGAGAGCAATCCTTTTTCAAGGATGTTGGTTTTTGATTATGCTTCGAATGGGACACTTCACGACCACCTACATTGTTGTAAGCAAGTTTCTTAGCATGTGTATGTGTATATATTTAAACAAATGTTTTACTTACGTGGACATGCAATTTTGACTGCAGATGAAGAAGGATGCCAGTTCTCTTGGACAAGGCGTATGAAAATTGTCATCGGCATTGCACGTGGACTAAAGTACTTGCACACAGAAGTTGAACCTCCATTCACTATCTCAGAGCTGAATTCTAGTGCTGTATACCTTACAGAAGAATTTTCCCCTAAGGTCTGCTCGCTAGTTTGTTTACTTCAAATCATAAAACTCGGCAATTATGATTTTGCTTGATACATTATATCAGTCAAGAGTGAGCAGAAATAGAGAAACACACAAACACCTTTTTTTATATGCTATGTGTTCTGTTGAAAACTGAAAAGCTTGCTTAATATTCTCATTATCATTAATCTAAATTGCAGTTGGTTGATTTTGAAAGTTGGAAGACAATTCTTGAAAGATCAGAAAAGAATTCTGGTACTATTAGCAGCCAAGGGGCTGTTTGTGTTCTTCCAAACTCCCTTGAGGCACGCCATCTCGATACCAAAGGAAACGTATATGCTTTTGGAGTGCTTCTACTCGAGATAATCAGCGGGAGGCCTCCATATTGTAAGGAGAAAGGTTACTTGGTCGACTGGGTAAGAAACTTCCTTAAGGTTTTATGTTTTACACTATAATTTAAAGGTGTCGGACAATCCGGAAAAGAGTACTTTTTTTTACTATGCCGTATTTATGTGCTGCAGGCCAAAGACTATCTTGAAAAGCCAGAAGTAATGTCACATTTGGTGAATCCAGAATTGAAAAATTTTAGACATGATGACCTCAAAGTGATATGCGAGGTGATTAGTCTTTGTATCAATCCTGATACAACTGCGCGTCCATCTATGCAGGAAATATGTAGCATGATGGAGAGCAGAATCGACACATCAGTAAGCGTGGAGCTCAAGTCATCATCTTTGGCTTGGGCTGAACTTGCACTTTTAGCATAATGATATAGTCAACTCAAAACTAACAAATCTGCATTAAAGCATAGATATACACAAGTTATATTTTTCCAGCTACTTTCTTTCTGATATTTTCCTCTTCAATTTTATTTTTACTGTAAATAATTGCTCCAAAAGGGTACACCTGTTAGGCTTTAGTACTACAAGGTCTCATTGTATAGCACTGGCCTACTTGTAGAAGTTCATAAATTGTTAAATAGAAGAAGATTGTATTGGAAAAGTGTTTCCTTTTATGCACTATCTGGAGCATTGTGTTATTCTTCGTATGCCTCTTCGGACATCATATCAGATATTTTCAATTAACAATATAATGGTTTCACTCATATCAATCAGAACACCTTCTGTTCTGCATATAAATAATGCACCATGTCTATAATATACTTTCAAAGAAGAGACATAAAAATGGGTACATGAGAAATGCTTTTACATTTGTCAACAAAAAAAAAAAAGAAAAAAAAAAGAAATGCTTTTACATGAAATCCTCTTCCAAGTGAAACAAAAAAAAAATCCATTGGTTTCATTGGAAACTTGGCAGAGTAGCAAAAGTAATAGATGCTTACTAATCTTGAACCAGCCACGCACACGCACGTGTTTTGAGACTAAACCAAGATTGACAGGAAACTTGAACAACGACCGAGTCTAAGGAATAATGATGCATTATAATAACAATACATGACATTTTTGGATTAGTTTTTTTTGTTGAATCCAGGCTAAAACAATAACAGGATGGCCCCCGAAACCGCGAAACAACCAGTTAAAGAGTTAATTAATTTATAACTGTGAAGGAGAGTTGAGACAGGAAAAGGGGCACTCAGAGGGCTCGCCCTTTCACAATGTCCAAGCTCATCTCACTTGGATCAGTTGCTTGAAGTTCAACTTGGATGCCATCCAACTCTCTCTTGAATCTATCCTTGGAACTTGCATACACCATTTTCATCCTCACCCTTGAAATTTCTGGTGACCTGCATTTCAGCAGTAGACTTATTATATATCATTTAATAACTTGTTTATATCTGTTAATTAACAAACTAATTAGAATGCAGTTTTGTATATCTATCTAGGAAGTATTACCATGCAATGAAGTAGATCTTGCTTTTCTGACAATTCTCTGATGTTGTGAAATCAAAATCAAAGACAGCATAACGACATTCATCAGCTGGCAAACAGGCCTGAAAATCCTCATAGGTTTCAGTTGGTTCTCCTATTTTGTCGATCACAACTTGTTGTTGCTCAATTTTGAACACAATGAATCGATAACTCCTCTTTGCTTTAAGCTCTTGGAACTTCAGTTTGCAATCGTCGTGCACCGCCATTCCGGACGCTGCATTTGCCTGCACCATAATTTTTCCCCTTCGTCTTGTTAAATATCATTAACTGAACTTAATCTTCGAATAATCATTTTCATATCATAATTAATTCACATTCCTACCTTTTATATCCATTTTCTAAATATTTGTTTGTAGAGGCAATATTCATATAACATGCAATATATAGTATATGATAAGCAACTAATATATAATATATGCACGTAACAAGTCACCGTGGAAAACTTGTTTTCTAAACATATACATCATGAAATGGGAATTTTTCCAAAGTTGTACACTAAGAAAATATATAGATATGAATTATTGATAATAATCATAATAGCATGCAAAGTTAGAGAAAATGAAATACCATCTTGCCAGCAATGAGGAAGAAGCGCCCTACAAAACAAAGTGTGAATGAAAGAAAGGGGAGAGAAGCAATATCAGAGAATGGAAAATGGGAGCAACAGATGGAATGAAAATTATGGAGAGAAATAACAAATAAAGATCCTTGTTTTTTGGAGCCACGAGAGGTGGATCTTTGAGGAGACTAAGATAGTGGTTAGAGAATAGAAACTAGGTGAGAAATTAATGGATTGAGATCTAATGTGTCCACAAGTTCGTTTCAATTGACATGTTCCAAATTAGTACAACCCTTAATTAGATACTATATCACCATACCCCATCAATATATGTAAGGATTTGCCTTTTATACTATAATTTGTAATGTAGTATATGATAATATTATAGTGTGTTCGGATAAAAGATTTCATGAGAGAGTATTTAATTTTTTTAGGATAATATGAATTTTTCAACTGGGTTGCATAATAACTTAGGAGATTTTTCAAATGAAAAGATTTAATGGCATAGTTTATTAAAGTTAAGTTTAAGAAATTTCAAATATAACCTAAAATGTAATTAAGAGTTTGAAATATACTTAATTCAAATACACAATCAACTAATGTAAATAATTTTTATACCGAATTATTATATTTTCAATGAACGGTAACCTTATGATCTTTAAGACTATATGATGTTTTATTTTGTTACATATAGAAGACCATTTGATTTTAATTGTAGTTATTTTCAAAGTCACACAAATAGTTGATTATAATGTATTTATTATGTAAAAAAAATTAGACTTACAATAGATGTAAAGAAAAACTCATTTAAAATCCCGTATTATCATTAGTCCTTATGATTTTCAAATTGCTCCCTTAGACCCTCAATTTTTCTAAACTTTCAATATTGACCCAAATTTTTAAGTTTCTATTTTTAATCACTTTTCTTTTCTTTTTTTATATTTATATTTTTTACCCTAAAATTTATAAAATAAACCAACTTTAAATAAGCTCTTAAACTATACAAACAATAAATTTTACAAATTAATGAAATTAAAACATTTGAAATTGAATTGGTTAGAGTTTTCAATTCTATGATGCAAACACTCTTATAGTACTTCTTTTTTCTTCTTTTTCTTTTTAAATAGTCAAAATTAGTATTTAGTTATTATCATGGTCAATAATTGTCATGTGCAATTTAAGTCATTGCACATAGCTTCAAAATTACTGGGACTTTAATCTTTTTAATAATAATTCTGATACATTAATTAAAAAAATTCTGTATAATCAAATAAATATTTAAATCCGATAAGATTGATTTGTTGCAGAGGAAATGACTAATTGAACTATACTTTATTAGACTCAACAAGAGTTTTTATGTAGTGAATGGGTTCATAAAGAAAAAAAATAAAGGATTAAAAAGTTTATTTTAACCCAAAAAATGATTAAGAATGCTATTATTTTCCTTTTCTTTTGATATGTTATTTGAAAGTTATGAAATATGATTATTTTATTTTGAAAAATTATTTTTTTGGCATTATCTTTGAAAATTATTACTTTGTTTAAAAAAATTATTAAAAAGATGACTATTTTTAAATAGCTAAAAAATTAATATTAACTTGAAGTTGTATTTAAAAAATTAATATTAACTTGATATTTTATTTGATAAAAATATAATATTTTGAAATAATTTATAATTATTAAAATTATATTTTTTATATGTTAGTATTCTTTCTTATTCACTCAAATCTAAATTTAAATTATCTGATTATTTAACTCTTAAATCAAATCAATTGAACTATCCGACTACCCTAATTTTATACCTCACTTTATAGAGAAGTTGAAAGCATTGTTTTTTCCATTAAGTAAAAAAATTTGAGGTTGTTCTTTTAGGAGTGCAGAACACATTATCTATGACAGTATTCTCATAGGTGAGACAAAGTATCTAGGTGACACACACGTTAAGGAATCTGGCTTGTTTTTATTGTTTTGGTCAGCAATTAAGCTTGTTGCATGAGTGGGTCGGATAAGTTAAGTTAATACAATTTTCTTCTCTCACACTCTCACTCTAATGCTTTTTAAATTCATCAATCTAAATATATATATTATATTTTGATTTAGAAAATATAAATGAATGAATTAATCTCGTGATGTATTTTTTAAAAACTTTTTAAAATATATGGAGCAGAAGAACTATAAGAGTATTCGAGAGATGCGGCTACACATAGCTCCCGGAATATATGTATATATATATATATATATATATATATATATATATATATATATATATATATATATATATATATATATATATATATATATATATATATATATATATATATTAAAAAATTATATTGTCATATTAAAATAATTTTAAATA
>JBBPBS010000738.1:14568670-14590874 GCA_037974835.1 Cicer judaicum
AAAATATTTGAACAATATAAAACATATGAGGAAATTTTTGAATTTTTGTTTTGTATTGAAAAACTTATAGAATTTTATATGAAAACTTAAAATTATGCTGTTAAAATCTTGAAATTTATTTGAAATTTGCTAATTCTTATGATTTTAATATTGAAATTATATTTTAACAAATAAGTTAAAATTAAAATTTTTATGACATTGAATTCTCTTAAAATATTAACTACATTTTAGTATAATTTAATTTTGATTTTAGTTTGATATGAAATTTTTCAATGCTAAATCTTTAACTTTGATTATATATATATATATAACTTAGAAATATTTAGGACATCAAACTTATTATTTATACAAAACACCTAAAGTCTCAAAGATGGTAAGAGGTGAAAAACTAATTAATGGGTTTTGTTTCAACGTGAAAGTCAACTTTGGTTTTCCACACCACTTCATAGAAAATTGAATTTTGTACCTTACAATTGAATATCTAACTTCTATTTCAAAATTTGATCCCTTAATTTACTAAAATAACTTTAAAAATACAATAAAAATTAAAACGAATTCGGATACTTGATCCTACCCCACATTCTGAAATTTATGAAAAAAAATATATATTTTCTCTGATATTCTCTAACTAGAAATTTCAAGAACCAAATTCTCGATAGTAATTTTTTAATATTAAAAATTTTATTTTTTAGGAAGTTAGTCTCATTCGAAAATTTGAATATTCGATAATTGTTTTCAATAAAAAATTTTATTTTTAAAATTTTTGATGTTGAAAAATAACTATAAGAAATTTTATATTTTCATTATTGAAAAATAACTACCGAAAATTTAAAATTTCCAGTTGAAACTCCAGAAAATTCCATTTGTTCCTGAAATTTTCAATACATGTTTATTTTTTTTTACTTTTTTATCATTCAATTTTTTTTTTCCAGTGAAGACTAGAGGAGCGAAAAATACTGTGGAACATTCTCGAGTTCAACCTCCTACACAATCTAACAGAAGAGACGTCGTTGAAAAAAGAAGAATAAGGTACGAAGAGATGCAACAAGAGAAAGATTATTATATTTAGCATGAATTTGAGCAAGATGAGCAACAAGATCATGCGCTTGATGATCAAGAGGAGCATGAACAACACGAAGATAACATGCATCAACGTCAACAACATGAACAGCCTCTATTTCCAATAGGTCGTAACGATCTTTATGTCCTTAAAACTATGAGCACCATATTGCAGGTAGAGTGTGGAATGAATAGACTATTAGATAATTTATTTTATTACATAGTATAGTATAGCATAATATGTATAGTTTAATATATTTGTATTATAGTTTATTACAAAGTCGATTTTAAGAACTCAATTTGTTTGAAATAGTTGATTTATCGATTCACTGGTTTTAGGAACTTATTAGAGTTTAATTTTATTTATCGAAAAAATCAAATGATAAAATGTATTAATTGAGAAAGAGAAGAAAAAATAAAGGAAAAAAAAAACAGTTTTTCAAAAATTATTTCAATACTGAAATTTCTTAGTATATATATGGTAAACTAACTAATCGTATAATTTATTTTGTTGTTTAAATTAAACAAGATAGATGTGTCTTGAAAGTTATTTCAAATGACAAAAAATAAGATAAATTCATTGATATTATATATGTATTTCCTACTATATTGATCAATGAATTACTATATCTGGATTACGTCCTCTACAACGATGTAGTTTGCACATGATCGACAATAATCTCATATTTGTTTTAGTTGAGAGATGCACACAAAGATTAATTCATTTCACCTGTCGTTTGGTGAAATGACTATTACTCTTGACAATGTTATGGTTCTTTTGAGTATACTATGTTATAGAAAGTTTTTCACACCTCCCGCTAATGTGAATGAACATTTGGCCATTGTTGCTTCCATTGAGTTATTAGGAGTTGAAGAGAATGAAACTATGGACAATAGAGGTGCTTCATATAGTTTTGAATGGTTGAAAATTGTATTCTTTAAGAAACTTCATAAAGGAATATTCGAGTGTGCATCGAGGGAATATCTATTTCATTTGGTAGTGTGTACCATACTAGCTAACAAAAGTTTTATCTTGTATCTGCAAAATATTTGATTATTTTTCAAGACATTAATACTTGTGGTAAATAGGCATGGGGACCAACTGCACTTGTTGTTTTATATGACTATCTTAGATATGGTACCGTGTCTGCAACAAAGCTAATAGGAAGATATTTATCTCTATTCCATGTATTTTTATATTATTGTTTATACTTATTATATTTTTATTTGATAAGATGCTTATTTAATTACTTGTACTTTTTAATTATTTACAAACATGGATTTATGAACATTTTTCTAACATCTATAAGCGGAGTATGAGTGAGTCTATATATTCACTGTCACAGATGTTTCGATGACTCCTAAACAAACATCTGAAGATGTTGCATTCTAAAGAGCGAAGTTGGATGCTTTCGGACCTACTGATACTATTTGGACGCTAAATTACAATGAGGATGTCATGACAAAATTTCAGTTTGTTTCGATGTTTATAGGATACATTCGTTGGTGTTCTACGATGGTACTGTATTTACCAAAGAGGTGCCTATGGAAGTTTGGGTAACCTCAACACATTCCTCCTACATTGCTGATGTTTGTTGTATGTAATGTTGATGTTGAATGGAGTATGTACAAGAACTTTGTTCAATCCCTTCATACTAGATTGCATCCAGCTGCATATTCACACGAGTCTGTTGAGGGATACATTTAGTCGTACTATATAATATTTCATCATCGTATGATCCCTTACGTGATTGCATAACTTCCATGCTTTGACGTTCTTATTGGTGTTGGTCTTGGTCCAATCATGAGGTTTGGTTTTGGTCCTAATGTTGGTCCTAATTCTAGTTATGGTCATGATCCTAGTTATGATCTTAATTGTAGTTATGATGTTGGTCCTAGTTATGATTTTGGTCCCGATACTACTTATGGTAAATGGTATACTAGTGTCATATAATGGGCGATCTTATACAATAGAGTTTAGATTTACAAAGGTTAGATCTTGAAGATGAGATGCATGTCTTCTTAGAGAGAGCCTTATACATATATAGGAAAGAATTATCATTAATATTATAGTTGTATTTTGATTATTTTATTTTATTATTCATACTTATTTATATAGACTAATTAATTTTGACTTTTTTTTTCTTTAGACTTATTTTGCTAAAAGTTGAAATTACTTAACTTTTTTTGTATATTATATGAATGAATTATGTTACAAAAAGGAATTTGGAGTGCATGGGAAACAAACAAATTGTTTTAGAAAAAAAGTAAAAAAAGATCTAGGACAACAAAAATTTAAGTACTCGAAATTTCAAGATACAAATTTTTGGTAGAATAAAAGCAATTATCAGAAATTTTAAGATGCAAAATTTCTGATAGTATAATTAGTATACCAAAACTTTTATTGGGGAAATTTTTGATAAACAATTCATACTACGTAAAATTTTACCCCTCTAAATTTCAAGTACACATTATATTACTGGAATTTATAAAAATACAATTTCTAGTAATATTAATTTGTGTATCAAATTTTTGAGAGAAATAATTTAATCACCTACATTTTTAACGAGGAATAAGATTTTGAAGTAAATTTTTTTTACTTTTGATTAAATGAAAATGACAAACAAAATTAGGATTTTCATATTTTAGGAGGTATAACTCCAATTATGAAATACAAAATCCAATTTTTCAATCTCTAAACGTAAGCCATTACGTCTATCATGGCCCAACATTAAGAATAGGTTTTAATAAAAATATAATAATAAGACATTTACAAAATAAAAATTAAAAAGACACCTGGAGATCGTGGTTCCAATTACAACAATATGCTTATGAGCTTCCAAACCTTTGTTAATCGTATACAAAATTATCAAATTATTTTAATAAAAAATTTAGTGGCACAATATTCATACACACTTAATATAAAAAAATGAAGTATTCTTTGTTCATCAATTTTGATTCATTTAGATTTATACACACATAAATAATAAATTTAGATTTGTTTATTTTTTTCCCTTTACTAATCACATGTTTTTTAAGATGTTAAGGGTACAAAAGAAAACACGTGATTAATTACATCTTGATTTTCTAGAAGAATTAAAATTGTGGGACAAAAATAAAATGTTTAGAGAACAAAAAATCATAAACAAAATGAGTACTAATAAAAGAATTATCAATTTTCTTACTCTATTATTTTACGTGCCTTCCAAACATTATTTAATTAATGTAGTCATTTAAAAAAAATTGTATTTTTGTGAATAAAGAAATGGTATTATGTATTACAACTCTTATATTTAAACACTTTATAGATTCATTTAATACTTTTTTTTTCTCTTTTAATCACATCACTAACATAATACATCTATTAGATCATTCCTCTTCCACTATTGTTATCTCTTATAATCATCTTCTAATGTTAGAAAATTACATAAAAAAATTGTATGAAAACGTTGCATTATACCACTAAAGCACATCTAATAATTTATAAATATTAATAGTATATAAATGTTAGTAATATTTTGGGACTCTCAAATTTTTAAAACCTATACAACAGCCTCCACGGTATATGTCAAAAAAAAAAAATTTAATTGAGTCATTTTCTAATTGAGTAAAGTTTGAATATCATTTCGAAAGAAAAAATTGGGTGGGGGCGTTCTACATCGTACGAAGAAATATTGAAAGCATCAAATAAAGAAAACTTAATAGACTTTCATTTTCACAATTATTTTTCTATAAAGTAATAACTAGTAACGGTAGATGCCATAAATACCAACGAACATATTGCATACCATAATAATTAATACACGATACAAAAAGGATATTTGGAAAATTGGAAATCATAATATACTCGATCACAAGGTTAAAATTTTAAAGGAATTAGTAGGTTGTTGACTAAAAAATGTAGAAGATAAAAGAAGAAGGTTCTAAATTAAAATCCGAAAAAATTAATCTAATAATTAATCTATTAATATTTACTTAAAAAAGAGAAAGTACATGTTACATATGTCAATTTGAGATGTATTGGTGCATTTGATATTTTAATTAATAGTTAAATAAATTCTTCTAAAAAAAAACTATTGTTTATCAAAAGTGTATGTTTTAAGTGAATATTGAATATTTTTTATAATAAAAATATAAAAAATGAGTCTAACACTTATAAATAATGAAATAATATTTTTTTTCTTATAAAATTATTTTTTTTCAAAATATAAAAATTGATAAATAATTATTTGAATTATAAAATATCATTAATTTACTAATTTAAATAAAAAAAATATCAAAATACTTTAATTTATAAATGTACTGTATAAACTAAAAACAAATTTAAACTTTTTAAAATATATGTCATGTACTATGACACAATTCAATCTAAACCCAAATTCCGGGTACGTGCATTGAGTTGTATAATTTATTATTCACATTTTTTTAATTTAATTGTTAATGATCAATAGATCATCGTATTCTTTCTATAAAAAATTCATTAACTTTAATTTTCCTCAAAAAATATAATGTAATATATTTTCATTATTGTTTTAATAACTAATATATGTAAAGATATAATTAATGAGAATATTAAAATCGTAAAAATCATCATAAAATATTTTCATTGCAAATATTAGTATAACTAAAGTTACAAATTATATAAAATATTTATAAGTATCAGAATAACTAAAGTTATAAATTTTATTTTAGTATATTTGTTATAATTAAAAAAAGTGATTTTTATAATATCCAATTTTTGTATAACTTTTTTTAAAAATAAAATTTCAAATAAAAAATTAATTTAAATAATTGTTCATAAAATACCATTATGTTATGTACGAGAGAAACAAAATAGTGTAACGGTAGAAAATAACTTATTCCTAAATTTAAATATCATTTGAAATAATTATCTCTAAATATAGACATTATTTCAAATTATTATGCGCATTTATTATTATTTTTTTTCTAATATAATTTTTATTAATATAACCATTTTATCTAAAATTAAAAAATAATAATAAAGAGATTTAAATCTAAAGATTATTTTAAAAACATCAAATTATTAAATTTATTATCTATGTTTTTTATAATACGTTTAAAAAAATAAGTAATAAATACTTATAAAAAGGCACCGAAATAGTATAACATTTTAATATAGGTCGCTATAATTAACTGATGCACTCTCCCACCAAAACCCAAATTCCGGGTATGTGCATTCTAAACCCTCTTTTTTTTTTTTTTTCTTACCAAAATAACTCTTAGTAGTACTAGTTACTTTAATATTTTATTTTTGGTCAATCCTTATAATTATATTTAAGGGTTAAATAAACTTTGTCCTTTGTCTTTTAGGTTAATTACACTTTTCATGTGTACAAACACATAAATTTTAAATAGTAAAGATATTATATATACCTCTTTAAATGTTTATATATAAAAAAGAAGTATTTGAAGTATAAAATGACAAAAAAATAAAATTAATATTAATTATTTATATGTCACTATTACATTTCATAAATAATTTAAAATAAATAAAATTATTAAAATTTTATTTACGATCTGTTTTATCACAAAATAAAATAAATAATTTGATTTAATTTATTTAAAATTAATTTTAAGAATATTAATTGTGAAATAATTATTAATGATTTTGCAATAAACATACAAGTAGAATGATATTCAAATATTTATAAAGATTGATAAAAAAAAACAAAACAAAAAATAATAATTACAAGGACACTTCATTTTATTGGTTTGCCCAAAACATTCAAAATATTAGGACCAACTCTCTTGCCCACACAAACAATATAGTGGGTGTGTCCCTACTTGTGACCTTCATTAGTTGAATTAAACATTTTCTTCACTAACTTAATTCTTCTTGTTATAATATTCCCTCTTACAACTTTTCTCTCCAATTTCGAAAACTAATTAAAAAGAAAAAGATTACTTAAACTTTAAATAGAGAAAATTGTTCTTCTTCTTGAATAGGGGTGGGAATAGGTCAGGCCAGACCAGACTTTGTATGGTCTGAGCCTGACATACGATTTATTTTTTCGGTCTAAGCTTGGCTTACGGCCTATAATGGACTTTTTTTTCCGGCTTGACCTGGTCTTTTTAAAAGTCTGATCTGGCCTGACGTGGAAGTCTTTTTAAAAGTCTTTCTAAACGTATCAATTATTACCTCTTAAACAATTAAACAAATAAGGAACAATTACTGAGTGATTGACTAATTGAATGGTTACCTAATATCAAACAACTATCAAATATAGAACCGCTACCGAATATAGAATGACTACTGAATATGGAATGATTAGTAAGTAATTGTCTAATTGATAGAATTTAAAATAGAAAATAATATTATTGATATAATAATAAAATATAATATTAATAAATTATAAATATGTATATGTCGGTCTGTCAGACATAATAAGTTTTTTTATAAGCTTGAGTCTAACCTATTTAAATAGGCTTTAAAAATAGCCTGAACCTAACCTTTTTATTAAATAGGCCAGGCCAGACCAAACCATAAATAGGCCAGGTCATAGGCCCCTACGGACGCCCTAGCCTATTCCCATATCTATTAAATATCAAATATACATACAATTGTATACAGATAACTTTATTTTTTATTTTTTTTTATCAATTCTTACGGTAGACAATTATCGGATGATTTTATCATTCTCATTATTTCATATTTATTAGATGACTTTTGTTAATATTTTTCGTAAATTTTAACAAAAGAATCACGCTAGACAGAAAATGTAATAAAAAAACTGTTACTTTTTTTAGAGATTTAATATATATATATATATATATATATATATATTCTCTTATGTAAGGTTAGTCTTTTTTAAATGGTTAGTGAATTCTAATTAATCAAATATCCTATTTTTTTACGTGGTTAACACTTAATTTGTATAACTCTTTGGTAACAAATAAGAATGTTGTTTGATAAATGAGGATGAAAATGTAATTGATCTAAAAGATTGTTTGGCAAAGTGGTTTTACTCTTTATTTAATCATGTTTAAATGGTAAAGGATCAAATCCAAGGTCGCGTCAAGCCCACGTAAATAAGGACCCACCACCAAATAAACTCAACAAACGTAATTACTAAAATAGTGAAGAAACAATTTGTCATTCACTCACGTCACGTATGTTAAAGTCAAAAGCAATTCCCACCGTTGGATTTAACAATCCAAGATTCGTGAAAACAAAGACAGAGACGTATAACAATTTAAAAAAAAAGCGTGGCGCTACGCTAACAATTACAAATAGAAGCACAATTTGAATGAGAGAAAACTAAAATCGATTTCAATTTTGATTTTGCAGTTTGGTGGCGGCAAAAAAAGAAAAAACGCGATGGCGAAGCTATTATCCTTAGCTTGCTTTAGAAATGAAGGATGGCATAATCTCTCAGCTCGATCTCACTACCCGTCTATGCCTACCTTTCCTAAAGGCGAGACAGGAACGTCCTCCACCGCCGCGGAGCCTTCGGAGGTTACCGTACTTTTTTCAGTTATCGGAATGACTTGCTCCGCATGCGCCGGATCCGTCGAGAAAGGTATCAAGCGCCTCCATGGAATTCATGAAGCCGTCGTCGATGTCCTCAACAACCGTGCTCGGGTCATCTTTCATCCCTCTTTTGTTAACGTAACTAACTTTCTTCACTCCGTTAACTAGCTTTTTTTTTCCCTTCATTTTTACTCGTGTTTTTTTTAAAACTAATATTACTAATAATAGAAGCAACTATGTTTTCTCATTTAACGAACTATCTTCGCTATGTTAACTAATTATTTTATTATATGGATATGATCAATTACTATACTTTTTTTATATATAATAAAAATGCCATGATTATTGTATTATAATGTTAAATCTAAATTTATACAAAGTTTAATGACAGTATTCATGTTTTAGATTTTTCAATTTGAAAATATTGTGTTGTTAAGGAGTTTTTTATAATTATGATATGGATTTAAGTTTAAATTTAAATTTGAAAAATAATATTATTAAAGGAAATTTTATTTAAATAAAATGACCAAAATAGAGAGTTATCTGTATATAATTTTTTCTTTCTTTCACAATAAATATAATTTTATTAAAAATAGTTGTTTTAAAATTAATGTTTTTTCAGTTTTTAATTTAAAATTAATTATTATTTTTAATCGTATAATCTAACTAATAATTATATACATTATTCTCAAAATATTTTCTTACACCGAGTATTTATAATAATGTAAAATACAGTAATGGACATTAAAATTAATCTAGTAAAACTAATATTTTTTCTTCGTCTATAATATATTTTTAATATATGTTGAATTAAAAAAAAAAAACTAATGTGAGGTAAAGGAAGTAGTATATATATTGCAAACATCTATGTTTTTTGTGTCGACATTCACGTTACATGTTTTTCAACTTAATTGAGTGTTATTAAGGAGTTCTCTATGTTAAATTTTAAATTTGAAAACAATGAATTGTTTAAGAAAATTTTAAAAAAGTGGGACAAATATTAAAAGTTATCGTATAAATAAATAATGAGAATGATTATTACAACAAATAGTACAGTAAACCTAAAGAGTACCACTATTTTTTTTTGCGCCAGTACAACTAACTTCTTACTACTTTAAAAAAAAAAAAAAAACAATCCCTCTAAAATAAAATATAGATAAAAATAATTTTAAAAAATTGTTCTATTAAATCTAAAATTATACCTAATTTTAAGTAGTATAATTAATTTGACCTCTCTAATTAGGAGGAGGCTATTTGCGAGGCAATTGAAAATACTGGATTTGAAGCGGCGATACTAACGGACGCGTCAAATGAAAATTCTATTCAAGTATGTCGCATACAAATAAAAGGAATGACTTGCACATCATGTTCAACCGCCGTTGAGTCAGCTCTAAAAGCTATACCTGGCGTACAAAAAGCCCATGTAGCCTTAGCAACCGAAGAAGCCCAAGTCCACTACAACCCAAACATCATAACTCATATCCAAATCTTACAAGTCGTTGATGATGCTGGATTTGAACCCACACTTATTAGTTCAAGTGAAGACTTCAGCAAAATAGACCTCCACGTGGAAGGTCATGATCTCAACGATCATTCCATTCTTAAACTCGTCGAAGATTCTCTTCGTTCACTCCCTGGTGTTTTGGAATTACACACCACTCTTGAATTCAACAAAATTTCACTTTCTTATAAACCCGATATAACAGGACCAAGGGACTTTATTAATGTCATCCAAGAAACAAGTTCTGGAAATTTGAAAGCAAAAATATTTCCTGGTGAAGGTGGAAGAAGAGATGCTCATAGAAAAGAAGAAATTAAAAAATATTACAAATCCTTTTTATGGAGTTTGGTCTTCACTATTCCAGTGTTTCTAACTTCCATGGTGTTTATGTATATACCTGGAATAAAAGATGCATTGGATTCTAAAATTGTGAATATGCTTACTGTTGGAGAGGTTGTACGATGGGTGCTTTCAACACCGGTGCAATTCATTTTCGGGTGGCGATTTTATGTTGGTTTTTATAAATCATTGCGTCGTGGTTCTGCTAACATGGATGTTCTTATTGCTCTAGGAACAAATGCAGCTTATTTCTATTCTGTTTACTCTGTTTTGAGAGCTGCTACTTCTATGAATTTTGAAGGTACTGATTTTTTTGAAACTAGTGCTATGCTTATTTCCTTTATTCTTCTTGGAAAGTATCTTGAGGTTTTAGCTAAAGGGAAGACATCGAATGCAATCGCAAAGCTCATGAATTTAACACCTGATACTGCTATTTTGTTGAGTTTGGATGGTGAAGGGAATGTTGTTAGGGAGGAAGAAATTGATAGCAGGTTGGTTCAGAAGAATGATGTGATTAAAATTATTCCGGGTGCAAAAGTTGCTTCTGATGGGTTTGTTGTGTGGGGACAAAGTTATGTGAATGAGAGTATGATAACTGGTGAGGCACGCCCTGTGTCTAAAAGGAAAGGTGATACTGTTATTGGTGGAACTGTGAATCAGAATGGAGTTTTGCATGTTAAGGCAACAAGGGTTGGATCAGAAAGCGCTCTTTCGCAGATTGTTCGACTTGTTGAGTCTGCACAACTGGCTAAAGCTCCTGTGCAGAAGTTTGCTGATCGCATTTCCACTTACTTTGTGCCTTTGGTAATTATATTATGCCACATTATAATATATGAATGATCATATGAATTTTCATTAACTTTTATTTTTCCTCAATTTTCTTGATATTTATGTAATATGTTAATATGTTATACTATTCTAAGAAACTTCTTAAGATCTTTATTGGTTGAATTTTAAAGTGATGTTTGTCTTGTATTTCTTTGCAGGTGATCTTGATCTCATTGACAACATGGCTTTCTTGGTATTTAGCTGGAAGATTTCATACTTACCCGAAATCATGGATACCGTCTTCCATGGACAGCTTTGAGCTTGCTCTGCAGTTTGGAATATCAGTCATGGTTATTGCCTGCCCTTGTGCTTTGGGTTTAGCCACACCTACTGCTGTTATGGTTGGCACTGGAGTTGGTGCATCTCAGGGTGTATTGATCAAAGGAGGGCAAGCATTGGAAAGTGCACATAAGGTCAGTATTTTTCTTTAGAATTAGATTAGACTTAAATACGTAAAAAGTCAATTATTTTTATTTTCATTTTAATTTAATCTTAAAATTTTAAAGTACTTTTAATTTAGTCTCTTATTATCTCACTGAATTCTGGATTTTTTTTTTGTCAATGTTGGTTGGTTTAAAATTGAACAATGATTTCCATTTCTGCTCATTAATCCAACGTGAAATAAGTTTAGAAAAGAGTTTAATGTTTATACTATGTTCACTTGATAAGAAGAATTGGTGTGTGTTAATTGTTATGTTGGATGAAAGTAAATAACGTTCTTGGCTATCAAAATATTCATTCTATCTCTCGCACCTTTCTATAATGTTAAAAGTGGAGAAAGGGTTCCTTAGATACTTGTTGCAACATATCAAAAGTATCTGTAAAAGCATTCATGCTTTTACCTTATGTGGATTTGAATTTACATTTGAATCTGTTTATGACTTTTTGTAGGTGAACTGCATTGTTTTTGACAAAACTGGTACTCTCACTATTGGGAAGCCTGTGATAGTAAATACAAAACTATTGATAAATATGGTACTCCGGGAATTCTATGAACTTGTGGCTGCAACAGAGGTAAGTACATAGTAGTTATAAAAAAAATTGTTGTTTTCCACCTTAGTTTTATAGTTATTATGATCATTCCAATTTAATGTGTTAATTGCTCGAGTTATTTTTTAATTCATGGATTATAGGTGCATATGCATGTCATAAATGATTGCAATTGATCATTGGTGTTATTTGCCTATCTCAGGTGAACAGTGAGCATCCATTGGCTAAGGCTATCGTTGAGTATGCCAAGAAATTTAAAGATGAAGAGAACCCTTCTTGGCCAGAAGCACGAGATTTTGTTTCCATTACTGGACATGGAGTAAAGGCCATCGTTCGAAACAAGGAAATAATGGTGGGAAATAAGAGCTTTTTGGTTGACCATAATATTGCAATTCCTGCTGTTGCTGAAGAACTACTCGCTGAAGCTGAAAATATGGCTCAAACGGGAATTTTAGTATCTATAAATGGTGAAGTAGCCGGGGTTTTAGCAATCTCTGATCCATTGAAACCAGGTGCTGAAGAAGTCATTTCCATTCTCAAGTCTATGAAAATTAGGAGCATCATGGTGACTGGGGACAATTGGGGAACTGCTAATTCCATTGCCAGGGAAGTTGGAATTGAAAGTGTTATTGCTGAGGCGAAACCAGAGCATAAAGCAGATCATGTGAAAAACTTACAGGTACTATAAAATATTATGATACCTAATTGATCCTAAATAGGTTTACCCAATGGGTATTAATACAAGTTCACCAACAATTTGTTTTTTGGATATGCAAATATTAGTGATTAATTTGTTAGGAAAAGACGAAAATGTTAGTAGTAGGGATTGAATTTTGGACCTCCATGATAATTAATTTTTTGATGTCCCATCCCAAACCTAAGTTTATCTAATTATTTTATCTTAGCCTAACACTTATGATCTCCAAAAATAAAATATGACTGCTTATGTTATACAGTACCTATCTTATCATAATTGAATACAATTGAATGTCACTTGTGCATGGATTCAGCTTAAGTAAGCTTGAGTGAGTGTCACTCTCAGTCCAACAGTGACACGATTCTGGTACAAATAGTTACATTCAATTAGTATTTCATTTTCTCATATTAATGTTGGCAATATATCACATTTCTGGTGGTTATGTATGTGTTAGTGCTTTGTATAGTTACATGTTATATAATATATATTGAGTGTTCTTTTCTTTCTTTTTTAGTCTTCTGGGTATACAGTGGCTATGGTAGGGGATGGCATCAATGATTCACCTGCACTTGTGGCAGCAGACGTGGGAATGGCAATAGGTGCTGGCACAGACATTGCTATTGAAGCAGCTGATATAGTCCTGATGAAGAGCAACTTAGAAGATGTCATAACTGCCATTGACCTTTCAAGGAAAACATTTTTACGTATACGCCTCAATTACGTTTGGGCTTTAGGTTATAATATGCTTGGCATTCCAATAGCAGCTGGAGTTCTTTTCCCTTTTACAGGCTTTCGATTACCACCCTGGATTGCTGGAGCTGCCATGGCTGCCTCTTCTGTTAGTGTTGTTTGTTGTTCTCTGTTGTTGAAATATTACAAGAGACCCAAGAAGCTCAACAACCTTGACATACGTGCCATAAGGATCGAGTCATCTAGTGATCCTTTGATCATACATGAAGATTAAGGAAGGTTTTGATTTAGCTACTCTACTATGTACAGATAGGCATCTGAGGGCTAGAAATATTTTAGTTACGTTTTGCGTGTGTATATATATATGTGTGTGTGTGATGATGATTTGTGTAAGCATAAGCAATGTGATGCATGGGAAAAGTTGTCTTTTATCAAATGGAAAAGATCATGCAAGTGCAACTCAGATGGAAAAAGGCAATACTACACTTCTTTATATTTAGAGTGAGTTAGTTTTGTCACTAGACTTTTTAGACTAAAAATAAATAAAAAATTAATAAATTTCTTTTTTTAAGTGAAAGTGAGTTTTAGAATTGTCATTTCAGTTTTGTAAATATATCATTGTCAGTATCATTAATTTGTGTTAAGTACGGGTTGGTATTTATTCATTAAAACATATATCGTGTATTTTGTATAAACATAAAAATAATAAACAAAGTAAAAAGTTTAAGTATCTAATGAAAAAGATAATTATTATAAAAAATTGACAAAAATGAGAGAGAATAATAAAGAATTTATCATACATCCAATGGAAAAGATAATTTATTATAAAATTGATGGAGGATAAGATGTTTGTTCCTTAAATTTATGTGTAAATGTATTAAAAGCCACAAAGGTGTGAAGTGTAAGTGAAGTAGCAAAATAAGAATGGGAGGGAAGAAAACCATTTGGTTTGCTATCAAAGAGATTTCATGCATACGGCTCACTTATAAGTAACTCAATATTATCAAATGCATCTGACTGTTTCCTTATCAATGCCATTGCCATCAAGATTTCATTCTAATACTAATATCTTATTAAAATAAATTTTATAAGTTCCTTTCCTAGATAACAATTTCTTGTTTATTTAAGGAAATATCTCACATTAAAATTATGAATATATGATTCAACGACAACTGATTCATTAAACTTTATTCCTATAGTAAAAAGATCTATTAGGTGATTTAATTCAAATCTAAATTTATCAAGCTCTAATATAAAAGAATATACTATCTTGTACCCAAAAAATATCTATCAAACAAACTATCTATCAATTACATATCAAGTAACAAGTATTAGAATCACTAACATTGATAAAAAAATACTCATGTATAAACTATAAACTGAGATAAAAACACACAAAAATATTTGGTGCATTTGGCCGACGCTAAACAGACACTAATTAGCGTTGATATCGGTGACCGACACTAAACACAACAGCTAAATAGTGTATGTCTAGTAGTGTTTTGTTTAAAATATATAATTTATTTATCAGTGAAAATTGAATGGAAACGTATTGACAATTGATTAATATATATATATAAAAGCATTAACAAAGCCTATTGGGAATCCTCATGCCGTCACCACACCACTCATTCACCACCTTTAATCCCTTTTTGTCATTGGACCAAATAATAAATTGGTGTTTCCAAAGTGTAATTGCATAAACATTGTAGGTTGTGCTGGAGAAAGCCATCAAGCGGAATTGGAGAGGCTGTTAATAATAACATTGATGTCTTGAATCATAAACTCCAGGTTCTATATTATCATATACATTCAATTTCAATACTATATTCTTGTTTTTCAAAAAATACTATATTCAATTAATTGTTTGTTGGTCTTTAATCCTTTTTAAGTACTGCACACATTTTTTTTTAAAATATTTGTGAAAAAAAGACATATCAGTTATGGTTAATGCACTTAACTGCTAAAGGTATGCACAAATATTATTTAATTAATATATAAAAAATAAAATAAAAATGTATGAATAAATTTTCCTAAAAAATGCTCTACTTTCACATTTTTTTGTCTGTAATTGATTCTGATTTCACATATTTTATTCAACTGTTAAATTATTTAAAATTATGTTATATAGAGTATTATTGTTAATTGAAAAGTATGTTTCATATCTCTAAATACTCCCCCATGTGACTAAGCTCGGGGAAATAAACCTTTTCAAATCAGGACAAGTCTGAACAACAATTTGTTGTTTCGATATTTATGTTTCTTTTGGTATGCAAGTTCAAATATAACTACTTAATTTGTTAGATCTAGGCGTGAACCATCGAAATCAAAATTACCTCTACATGTAGTAATTTGTAAAGAAATTTATATTTAATTTTTTGGAATGAAAAATTGATGTAGGACAGTACAGTGTAGATACAGAAAAGAGCCATACTGAATTTGATAGGGTACCGAGTCACATTAACTAATATTCTGATTTCTGACGAATTAACAATGCATAACGTGTCTGCATGAATTATTAGTAAGAAATGGAGTATTGAACATATTGTATGTACTATAGACCCATATAGGTGAGTTATTACAAAGTCAATGGAACACCCCATAAAGGGCTCCATCAGCCATCTATAATTATTTCGGACCATCTTCTCCTGCTGCACTAAATTAAATGTCCAATTACAAAATCTATTTAAAACTTAATAATATGTCAATGGACTTCTTTAATAATTTAATTTTTTTTCATTTTCAATGGACTTCTTTTTAATTATATCCTTGAATTAATACTAAAGAAATTGTTACCAATGCAGTATTTTTTATTATACATTTATCACATTAATAATATACAAAAATAATTGTTCAAATAACTTTTATATAAATATATATCATTTTACACTCAACTCAGTCTTTAACAAAATCAATTTTACTTATTTACATTTTAAAAAAATTAGTAATGTCGAAATCAATTTTGAATATCAAATTAATTTTGACATATATATTCACATGACTGCTATCAAGTATAATTAATTTTTTCTCTATAATTTATTCTACCTCAAAATTATGATTGGTAGGTTTTGAATTCGGGTATAATTTTTACATTATCCAACTCGAACTGTTTGTCACAGTTTTGATTCAACTCACGTTTTAAGAAGTGATAGGGAGATTTTTTGTCTTTTTCTCTATGACAAAGCATTGGAGATAGTGTCTCTTCTTGTTTTGGTGCCATTCACTCACCACTAACCGGACTCTATAGTTAAAAACCAAACATATTACTACTATACACTAATACTAATCATATTCATAACTTGTATATATTCTACCACTTCTTTAATGTTCCTAGCATGCTTATTTCTTTAAAAAAATTCTCATTTCATTTCTTATTTTTCTAGCAACCAACTGTAAGTTTTATACTATACTATATTATCTTATTTTTAATTAATTAATAATACTAAAACAAATGCATCACTAAACATTTATTTATTTATTTCCTATTTTATTTTACATTGTGCCAAGCTCATGTGTGTGTGCCGTATTTAATGGATCACTAACTTGGAGCTGAGAAAGTATCAGTGCAAGTCACATGCTGATTTCTTTAAATGCTTCTTTGTGTTCATGTTAAGCCATTTATTTCAACCTTCTTCTTTTATTTTTAGTGGATTTGCGTTACTTTGTTATTCACTCAAGAGAAAAAGAGGACAAGCATAAATCTTCATATTCCAGCTGCAAACTCTGCTCTTCAAGGTGATACTTTCATTGTGTCATTTTTTCTATTACTTCCTTTTTGGCTCTGTCACATGCTTTTTATTTGTAAAAAAGCAGATTACTCATTTCTCAAAAAAAATTTGTTTCATGCAATATTTTATTAATGCAAGTGCAACGCTTTGGTCAAAGTTCTTTAGATTTTTGCATGGTCCTGACTTTTAAAGGTCTAGTATACTGATTAACAATTATATATTTAGCTTATAGTTGGACTATCTGGAAAATATTTCATTGTGTTTAGTGTTCATATCAAACTTCACTCTCTTAATCTAGAAAACAAAGTTTGTATGAATTTGAATAGATTTATTATTACAAAAAAAGTTTTGGAAAAATGCATCAATACATACTTTACTCCTTCCTCCGGTGTCAAATATAAATAAAAGTAGGATAAAATAAAATTGATGTATTTAGTTTATTATGGACCAAATACATACATTTTTTTTTCTTTGACACTAATTTTGTTGATATTTAAGACCCGATGGAGTATATAATATATAGTTGTACAAATATTTTTGTGTGATCATAGATATATATTCACTTATTGGTTAATGAGCTTTTGTTAAAGTTTAATGGTTCAGGTAGTATCTGAGTTCATTTCTTAACTGGAATAATTACTGGTCAAAATTTATTTACTTAATCGAATTTTAGATTAGTTAAACCCCATTTTCCTAAATAACTGAAGTGTTAAAACCAGAAAATGTATACTTTGATTTTATTATGTTGATTAAGAAAATTGCTCCATCTTTTGTAGCTTGTTGTAGATAAATAAGTTGCTTTCTTAACTGTTCAAACTGAATAGCATTTGAAATACTTCTTACCTTCTTGATCTGAGGGTAAATCTAATTATCAAATAATTTTCACTTAGAATGTGTTCACAGTTTCTTTTCTTTCAATGTTTATCATCATTTATTATAAGAAAACAGGTATAATAACATATCACTGTTGGAAATTCCACTTGTTTCTCATAACTTGTATTCCTATCTTTTGTAGGTTACCTAAAATCATCCTGCAGTTGTCACTAAAATCTCTAAGGAGCCACATTTAACTATGAACAACTTAAAGTTAGGTGTAGATGTGGTTAGTGCTCACAATCTACTACCTAAAGATGGTGAAGGTTCTTCTAATTCCTTTGTTGAACTTTACTTTGATGGCCAAAAGTACCGCACAACCATCAAAGAAAGGGATCTTAATCCTGTTTGGAATGAGAGTTTCTACTTCAATATATCAGATCCTTCCAACCTTCACTATCTCCCTCTTGATGTTTATGTCCATTGTCATTCCAAAGCTACTAACTCCACTTCATTTCTTGGCAAAGTTAGTCTCACTGGTACTTCTTTTGTCCCTCATTCTGATGCTGTTGTATTGCATTTTCCATTGGAAAAGCGCGGTATTTTCTCGCGTGTTAGAGGAGAGATTGGCCTTAAAGTTTACATCACTAATGATCATACCATAAAGTCCTCAATTCCAACTCCTAATGTTGATTCAATGCGTACAAATAATAATCTTAGCTCAACACATGGTGAAGTTCATGGAACTACAAATGCAACGATGAATGGTTTGTCTAATGACAAGGTTGAGTCGTCGAGACATACATTTCATCACCTACCAAACACGAACAATCATCGGCATCAACATCAACATCAACAACATTCTACTGGCTATGCAGATACTCACTATGTAACAAAGTATGAAGCTGATGAAATGAAGTCTGATCAACCACAGCCTATGAAATTAGTACATTTGCACTCTGCTACATCGATGCAACCGGTCGATTTTGCACTTAAAGAAACTAGTCCATTTCTTGGTGGTGGAAGAGTTGTTGGTGGCCGCGTTGTTCATAAAGACAAGTCTTCAAGTACTTATGATCTTGTGGAAAGGATGTATTTTTTGTATGTTAGAGTCGTTAAGGCTCGCGAGCTTCCTTCTATGGATGTTACAGGAAGTCTTGATCCATTTGTTGAGGTGAGAATTGGAAATTATAGAGGTATTACAAAACACTTTGATAAGAATCAGAATCCTGAGTGGCATCAAGTGTTTGCATTTTCAAAGGAAAGGATGCAAGCATCTGTACTAGAAGTTGTGATCAAGGACAAAGATCTTATCAAAGATGATTTTGTTGGGATTGTGAGGTTTGACATCAATGAGGTTCCTTTAAGAGTTCCACCAGATAGTCCATTAGCACCTGAATGGTACCGTCTTGAAGATAAAAAAGGGGAGAAAGTTAAAGGTGAGTTGATGTTAGCTGTTTGGATTGGCACTCAAGCTGATGAAGCTTTTTCTGATGCTTGGCATTCAGATGCAGCTTCACCTGTTGATAGCACACCTGCTACTACCACAGCCATACGTTCAAAGGTTTATCATGCTCCAAGGTTGTGGTATGTTCGTGTCAATGTCGTAGAGGCGCAAGATTTGATTCCAACAGAGAAAAATCGGTTCCCAGATGCTTATGTTAAGGTGCAGATAGGTAGCCAAGTGCTGAAAACAAAGACAGTGCCTGCTAGGACTCTAAATCCACAATGGAATGAAGATCTTTTGTTTGTTGCTGCTGAGCCTTTTGAAGATCATATAATACTTTCGGTTGAAGATCGAGTTGGTCCTGGAAAAGATGAGATCATTGGGAGGGTGATCATACCTTTAAACGCGGTGGAGAGGCGAGCTGATGATAGAATCATTCACTCTAGATGGTTCAACTTGGAAAAGCCTGTTGTTGTGGATGTTGATCAGCTGAAGAGAGAAAAGTTTGCTAGCAGAATTCAGCTAAGGTTATGTCTTGATGGAGGTTATCATGTTTTTGATGAATCAACTCATTATAGCAGTGATCTTCGCCCCACGGCGAAACAGCTATGGAAGCCAGCTATTGGTGTTTTAGAACTTGGAGTGTTGAATGCCATAGGGCTCCATCCTATGAAAACAAGGGATGGTAGAGGCACTTCTGATACATATTGTGTGGCAAAATATGGTCACAAATGGGTCAGAACAAGGACTCTTGTTGATAACTTGTCTCCAAAGTATAATGAGCAATACACTTGGGAGGTTTTTGATCCTTCCACAGTACTCACAGTTGGTGTTTTTGACAATTCTCAAATCAGTGGTGAAAAGGGTCACAACAATAACAGTTCAAAAGACTTGAAAATTGGGAAGGTGAGAATTCGCATATCGACTCTTGAAACCGGAAGGATTTACACTCATTCATATCCTTTGCTTGTTCTTCATCCTACTGGTGTAAAGAAAATGGGTGAACTTCACTTGGCAATAAGATTCTCATGCACTTCTTTCTCAAACATGCTTTACTTATACTCAAGACCACTTCTGCCAAAAATGCACTATGTTAGACCTTTTGCTGTCATGCAACTAGATATGCTCCGTCACCAAGCAGTTAACATAGTTGCAGCACGGCTCGGCCGAGCCGAGCCGCCCCTCCGGAAAGAAGTGGTGGAATACATGTCAGATGTGGACTCACACTTATGGAGCATGCGTCGTAGCAAGGCGAATTTCTTTCGCCTTATGACAGTTTTTTCGGGTGTTTTTGCAGTAGGGAAATGGTTAGGTGATATATGCATGTGGATAAATCCTATTACAACAGTTCTTGTTCATGTATTGTTTCTCATGTTAGTTTGTTTTCCTGAGTTGATTATGCCAACACTTTTTCTCTACCTATTCTTGATTGGTGTGTGGAACTTTCGGTACCGACCAAGGTACCCTCCTCACATGAACACAAGAATCTCACAAGCTGATGCAGTACACCCTGATGAAATGGATGAAGAGTTTGATACTTTTCCAACAAGTAAAAACCATGATCTTGTTAGATTAAGGTATGATCGTTTGAGGAGTGTAGCTGGAAGAATACAAAGTGTTGTTGGTGATTTGGCTAGTCAAGGTGAAAGGATTCATGCACTTTTGAGCTGGAGAGATCCAAGAGCTACTGCTATATTCATTACTTTCTGTTTGTTATCTGCTTTGGTTTTGTATGTTACTCCTTTTCAAGTTGTGGCTGGTTTAGCAGGATTCTATTTCATGAGACATCCAAGGTTTCGGTGCAGGCTTCCGTCCGCACCGATCAATTTCTTCCGCCGTCTGCCTGCAAGAACTGATAGTATGTTGTAGAATTCTGGAAATAGATTCTCTGCTGTTACAGATCTCGACAGAGATTGATTAGGTAATCTTAAATCAACGACAGAGATTGATTACTGCATGTAATCTCCCTTTTGCTATATTGTAGTATAGTACTATAGTGTAGTAGGTCATGTTTCAATTTAAAACCAGCTTTTCTTTGTATCAGGCATTTACTTTGTTTGTATTATGTAATAATATAATAACTAGATTATGGCCCGCGCGGATATTAATTAATTAATTTTATAAATTTTATAAGTAATATTTTATGTATTATAAATATAGTTATTTTATAATATTATTTTATTGATTTGTAATAATTGAATATGATTATGAAAATTAAAATGAGAGAAAATTATGTTTATCACAATCATCTAATTTAATTTTTAAAATATTTTATAAAATTCGTATGATAATTTATTATATAGGATAATTGTTTGACTCATTGTACTTTGATTGTTAATTTATTTTTCAATATATAATGGTACTTGCATTTATTTGACGAAATAAAATGTAAAATACAAACCCAAAAATAAGATGTAAAAATTTAAAAATATGATTGACTATTTAATATTTTTTATTTTTAAAAAAAATATTAATATTGAATTATATTGTAATGTAGTCTAAATTTATTTGTTTTATTAGTATAATATTTTAATTGTGAACATGAGAAGTTGTTGTAAAAAAAAATTATTGAATATATTTTATCAAGAGTTTGAAATTTATTTTATTAAAGATTTATATT
>JBBPBS010000738.1:14591236-14671458 GCA_037974835.1 Cicer judaicum
TTATTATCAAATTGTAAAATAATTTATAAATTATAAATATATTATAAATAATTTTAAAATAATTTTAAAATTTATAAATTTATTATAAAATAATATTATTATATAAAGAGTATTTATGTCAATATTTATGAGTGATGACTCGGTTTTTTTTATTGAATTTAATAATTAATAATATAAATTATTATCATTGGTAAATGACTAATAATATTATAAAATAATTTATAAATTTATTATAAAATAACTTATAAAATAATTTGATAATAATATAGATTATAAATTATTATCAAATTGTAAAATAATTTATTAATTATAAATAATTGTAAAATAATTTATAAATTATAAATAATTGTAAAATAATTTTATAATTTATAAATTTATTATAAAATAATATTATTAAATAGATTTTGGAGGTATCAAAAAAATTGTGGAAGAAAGAGAAAAATAGAGTGAGATTAAAAGAGATTAGATATTGAGAGCATCGTTGAAAGAAGAGAAAGGAGGAGAGGACCACGTTGTATAGGTGATATTTTGAAGATGAGGTGACGGAAGTCTATTTTAAATTATATATAATAGATAAATTGATTGTAGTATTATTTTCTAGCAAGCTGTATAAAAAGAGGATTTCTAATGTGTATTTGGATTTTTTATAATCAAATCACTACACTAAAATTCTCTTGTGGTTTTAACTCACATATAATATCCAACCTAAAATAGAACTGCAAATTCTAATTCTAATAATAATATTTATAATTTTGAAACCAAATTTCATAAAGCTGTGCTAAATGTAGACAAAATGCATCATGAACGTCAACCACCACTACATTAGTAAAGTATATGTATATGGTAGCACGTTCCTAAAATAAACTATATACACCTCGACGTGCACATTTATTATTATTATTCATCTGATTAATGCAAATTAATTGTAGCATTCAAACAATACAATATTCACTTTAATTAGATTAAACGGTACAATGAATGAATTCATTATCCAAGTAAACGTTTCATATAGTATGTTTTTAAGTCCGTTGCAAAAAAAAAAAAAAAAAGAGTATGTTTTTAAAGTAGAAATGATTGTTGAAGGTAAGAAATAAAAAATATATATATTGAAACCTCTAAAAATTATTTAAAGCAAATCATTAACATTAAATTATAAAGTAAAAAACAACTTCGTGCTTGCATGATATAATAAGTATGGGATGACACAATGATGCTTCATATTTTTTTTCTCTACTAGAAAAACCACAAATAAAATAAAGGGTCCTAACTCCTGACATTATTCTATCACAAAAAAAAAATGGTAGTGTCATTAGCCAGAAAAAGATCAAAATTATCAAGAAAACTTGAATCCAAACAATCTTGTTTTGGCTTTTCAATTCTATACAAATTTATACGTAAAATTTCAGCTTTAATCTTTCTGTTAATCCTTATCTACATTTGGTCTTCATTTTCCACCATTATAACAGGAAACATCATTCATGTTTGCTTTTCCACAAGAAAGCTCAATAGTCTCTATTGTCTTTCTGCAGGCACCAATCCTCATCCCTCTTTTGAAATTCCAACTTCCATAAACAATAATAATTCTATTAGCACCTCCATTATTACTACTTCTACAAAAATTGAAGGTGATACTAATAATGCAACAAAGTTTCCAAGTACATCATATATGGTAGTATCTAATAATCATAAAGATGATGAGGCTGCAAATGCTGTTAAAGTCGTTGAGGAATATTTGCAGATTCATCGATCGTGGAAGTCGGATACAAACTATGGAAATTGTGATGGTAAAGGAATATATGTATATGATTTGCCATCTAAGTTTAATAAGGATTTGGTTGGTCAATGCAATGAAATGGTTCCATGGCAAGGTTTTTGCAAATATATAAGTAATGAAGGATTTGGTGAACCAATATCAAAACTTGGTAAAGGTTGGTACAAAACTCATCAATACTCACTTGAATTAATTTTTCATTCAAGAGTGTTGAAGCATCCATGTAGGATTTATAATGAAAATGATGCCAAGTTGTTTTATGTTCCATTCTATGGTGGATTTGATGTGTTGAGATGGCATTTCAAGAATGTTTCAAATGATGTTAAAGATAGTTTGGGTTTGGAGTTATTGAAGTGGCTTGAGAGACAAGTTACATGGAAAAGGAATTCAGGTAAGGATCATGTTTTTGTGTTAGGTAAAATTTCATGGGATTTTAGGAGGACTAATCATTCTCCTTGGGGTACTAGGTTGTTAGAGTTTGATAAAATGCAAAATCCAATTAAGTTATTGATTGAACGACAACCGTGGCATGTCAACGACATCGGAATTCCTCATCCGACTTATTTTCATCCGAAATCGGACAATGATATAATCGACTGGCAACTAAGAATCATAAGATCAAATCGGAAGAATCTTGTGAGTTTTGCTGGTGCGGCGCGAGCTGATGCTGACGACCAGATTAGGTCCATATTAATAGACCAATGCAGTTCAAATATTGATGGTAAATGCAAGTATTTGAATTGTAGTTCTGTTAAATGTTATGAGCCAGAAACAATTATAGAACTTTTTGTGGAGTCTGAGTTTTGTTTGCAGCCACCAGGCGATAGTCCAACGAGAAAATCGGTTTTCGATTCGCTGATATCGGGTTGTATTCCGGTTATATTCGATCCTTTCACAGCTTACTATCAATATCCTTGGCATTTACCGGAGGATTATGATAAGTATTCTGTGTTTATGGATAAAAAAGAGGTGAGAGAAATGAATGTGAATGTTGCGGAGAGGCTTGCAAATATTTCTTCAAGAGAAAGGGAAAATATGAGGAGGTATATTGTATATGAACTATTGCCTAGTGTAGTATATGGTGATCATAATGCTGAGCTTGAGAAATTTCAAGATGCATTTGCTATTACTATGAATAATTTGCTTGAGAGGGTTAGCAGATTCAAGGATTGAATGAATTTTACTTTATTTTTGTTTGATATTAAATTATTTTAGTTTATTATTAAATGATTATTATTACATTTATCTACCTACATTCATGCTCAATTTTGAATTGTAAGTTACATTGTTTTACATTCTTTTATACACATGAATAGGCAGAACAGAAACATGTTGACAGTTGACACATGATTTAATAGCACATGGCATATAAGCACATAAATGAAAAGCAACCAATACACATGAGTAATACCTGAACTCATTCAGTGCATTTATCATTAAAACATGAAATCCAAACCTTGGAAAGAATGAATGTTGATGGTCAAATACTACATGTCTTCTGCAAAGTAGAAAAAAAAAATGTAGCAAAACTATGAACCATATTAGCTACTCAGTTTTTGAAGACTGAATATCGTTTTGCTAAGTACAGATTAATTTCGTTTCAAAGTCATCATTTAGCAAAAGAGAAGCTATATCTATTAATCCATACCTAGCACTCATTTTTTATGTTTCCTCAACGACATACCATTAGCTGATATATTAATAATGTTTGCAAGTTATGATGACTAAAATTTAATTTTAATTCATTGATTTTTTTTTTCAGTTGTCAATTCTTTGTCAGCCAAGTTGAGATTTATTCAATATTTTATGCTTGTAGTGTTGTTCAAATATTAAACCATGACATAATAAAATAATTTTGCTTCTCTATTTTACATCATATACGATTCTGTTCTCCTTATTTTAAATCTATATTCTTGGAATCTATACTTTTGGTCCTCTAGTTTTTAAAACATCTAACTTTGAATTTTAATGATGTGATAAGTGAATTGCTTATTTGACAATTGAGTTAATGTCAACATCAAAATATACGTTAATTTATAACACAAAATAATCAAATTTGATGTAAGACTATTTTTAGATACCACAGAAACATCTATTTGTCACATCCTCAAAATTTGATGCAAGACTGTTTTATAAGTCATTTACCACATCATCAAATTTGATGCAAGAGGTTTTATAACTCAACTCATACTCATTCTCGTGTCATCGTTTCAGTTACCACATAAACATCTCATTTGTCACATAATCAAAATTCAACTCAAAATGCTTTAGTAGAGAAAACATCACATTTTATCTATGAAAAATGAGTTTTTGGATAGAGAAAAAAAGGAATTTATAAAAAGAAATGTTTGGTGGACACACAAATTGACATCCAACTTTCTTTTCTTTGCACAAGTCAATATTGTTACTTCACCCTAAAATGATTCATTTGTTACAACAATGGTTAGTGCTTAACTTGTGAGCTACCAATAGGATTAATAACAAGCAGAGTCACAATGCTCACAAATTCAGTTGATTTACAACAGATAAAAATATACATACATACAAGACAACAATATCTCTTCTTTCTGAACAAACTTTCACCCATGCATCAAGTCAATACCAGTGTATGGGTGTGCACTTTTTACGTCTACCGACCTTGATCCGGACCACATGCCTGTTGCAGAAGTTGTGTAGTTTGGATGTGCACTGTCCGGAGAAGCTAACTTGTCACTACTCTGAGGCTCTGAATCGCCGTCATCTTTCGTAGTGGTCCCTTGTTTTGTTGTTGTCTTTGGCTTAGAGCCCCCATATACAAAACTGCAAACTACCACCTGCAACAACCAAAGTATTAAAACAACAACCCCAATTCAAAAGAAATTAGATAGAAAAATACGCTTTCAAAGAACACAAGATAGTTCGGCCAAATGTGACTATGTCTCCGACAACAGAGCAGGTGCAACAATACATTTCTATTATGATTCAAGCTCAGGATTACTTATTACAACTTGTATTTAAATACTACGATCCAATTTACAAGATTACCCTTAAACTATACCTCTACTCGAGTGACCTCCCACTTATCAGTAACTATTAACCATACCCAACACAAAGTCTCATTTGTTTTGGGGGAAATTTTGAATCTCAAGCATCCTAAGATGCACAAGAACTTAAATCATTATTGACCATCAATATCTCAATTGCATCATCCCATTCAGAACACACCTTGCAATTGTTTTAACTTACGGTTCTAGCATAAGATTGTGAATGAGCAAGCAAGAAGAATGAGAATCACCAATGTTACAAGGCCATTAAGATTGCAATGAAGATATACCTGGATAGGGCTTGCCGCAATAAGCCTAGCAACACCACCACCAATAACCTGACCATCCGGACTAGAAAGGGAAACACTAATCCCACCCATCCTATTGCGAGGTCCGCCATCTTCAGCAACCAAGTAAGAACCAGATAAGCATAATATTTGGAATCGCCCCTGCAAACACAAAAATATAATGTTTACCACTGCTTAGGCTAAGCAGCAAGCAGTACTAACTAGCCGCAGCAAAAACCAAACTTTTACAGACATTACAATATTACAAATGCTGAAATGAATGGCATTAAACCATTAACCTTCCCTTTTCTTCAATAGCTCATAACAATAATTACATCAATTAACTTGCAACTAAGCTAGAACGATTGAAGGGATTTAATAAAGAGGAGATAGAACAGATGATACTTGTAATATTAAAATGGCTAGTAGTGGAGGTAGCTAGTGTTAATTCTCTAACCTCAAATGTAACACCGACACTAGTAGAAGCAGGCTGGCGCAGAGTGACTGAAGATACAATCCCAGTTCCCGACAAGATGCATAAAACGCGTGGTCTATGTTGTGAAAATGACAATAACCTCGCTACAATGTCCTGAAACGAAAGACAATCCAACATCTCCGGTTTAGATACATGCAGCCTTAACTCATTGTATTCAGAACTTTTTTAAACAAATAAATATATAAGCAAAGTAAGTGGATCGAAACCTATATGTCCGATGAAATGGAAGAATATAATTACCTCCTGAACTCCAATGGTGATAACATGAGGTGAAAAAGCCATACCGGCAGAACTGGTCATCCATTCACCTAAGGGGTAAATAAAAATGTTGGAATTTAATATACTTCAAAGCAAAATAAATAAAGATACCATATTTTGTTGCTACCATGAGTTAACATCAAAACAGGAAGAAAACAAAAATAGCGCCAGCAAGATGAGGAAAAGGTGAAAACACAACTTAATTTTTCATGATTTCTAATTTTTATTCATTCTGACGGGTAAATCTTAACTAGAAACTTGAACCAGGACTGCAAAATAAATAAGGATTGCAGACTTGCAGTCTTAACAAAAGATAAACATCCAATTTGTGAATTCCAATTATGATCAATTTAGCAATTTCTGAAGCAAGAATATGAAAAACAAGTAGCAGTGTCAAGAGAAACCAAATTACTGAATACCACAACCTGGACCACCAACATAAAACACAACATTGACAGGGAATAGAAAAAGTAGCAACCAGATAAATGAAAAAGAAAAGAAGAATAACTCATAAATCACAACATTGTAAACTCGTTGATTCTACGCAATAAATTGCACTTGTAAATAAATATCATGCTAATCACATTTTCCCTCTAAAATGAACAGGTCAAATTCCAATTCCAAATCCAAATCCTTATACAATAGATACAATCAAATCAAATAGTCAACAAGTAAATGATAATGTCCATATAAAAAAAATCATACCTAGAGCAGCTAGTTGTTGCTTCCTTCCACTTCCAGGCGGGCGTCCTCTAGGCCGTTTATCTGAAGGAGGGGTGGAATTGGCAGACATTGGAGAGAGTCTCAAAGAAACAGGTACATCAGGACCATACTTACGCGGCCTCCCTCTTTTCTTTTTCATAATTTGCTCCCTTGAAGAAGGCACTACTACTACATTACCTGAAGAAGAACCTATGCTATTGCTAATAACACCACCATGACTAAAACTACAACGTTGAGGCTCTATTGAAAATGTAGAACCTTCAGAACCACCATGAGCATTAGACAAAACTCTAAATCCAGAGGGTGGTTGTTGGAACACTCCACTACCAGACCCACCAACCCCTTCTCCTCCTCTATGAATGTAATATGAACCAGACCCATCAGAAAATGCCATAGCCTCTCTCCCATCCATGCATTAACAATTAACTAAGACTAACAGATTTCTTAATTGTGATAGATAAACTAAACTAACTTTTCTTCTTCAACCTTAATTTTTTTTAACTTCTTAAACTAAGTAATCAGATAAAACAAAATAAAAATAAAAACTCTGACAGTGTTGGAAAAAGACTAGATTTTGTAACAAAATACAACAAAAACAGAAAGACTATCTAAAACACAGTATCTCTAGATATTCAATCCAAAAATGCTAGAGATTTTGTTAAGTGAATGTTGCAAAAATAAGGGTTTTGTTCAACTAGACAAATCTAAGAACCCCACAAAAAATTAAAGCTATAAATGAGATTTAAATGCTCAAGGAGAGAGGAGAGAAGAATAAAGGAAGTTTTTTTCTTGGAGGAGCTGAAACTGAATCAGTGTTTCGAAAATTCATGACAGAGTTTAGTTAAGGGAAATGTAGGAGAATCTGAAGCAAAGTAATACTATCTGGATTCATATCTGTAACACATTTAGAAAATTAAACCTAAGACTAGAAAATTTAGGGTTTTGACAAAAGAATGCAGTACAATGATGGAAAAATGGAAGAGGTAAAGAAAAAAGTGTGACTTGAGTTGTTGGGTGTGGAGAAGAGAAAGAAAAATTGAAATTTTTTTTTTTTTAGAAAATGAAAAAAGAAGGGGCTTTTGAAATTTAAAGTTAGCTAAACTTGTCTGAACAAAAGGAACATGTGTACATAACGGATTAGTAATGGATAATTACCAATTAGTGAACGCAAATTAATTTTTTTCCAATAAAATTTAAGCTGATAGGGGAGTGTAGTGAAAACAAATTTTGTGTTGAGAAAATTATATTTATATATTTATATATAAAATATTATATTATTAATATTTATAGTTGTTCGAATATAAAAAAAAATTATATTATTTAATATCATACGAAAGACATAATCGTGAAGATTTACAAATAATATTTTTAAAATATGAATATCTCAAAGTTATAATATTAATATAATCTATAAAATATGAAAGTCTAAACTACATAGAGAATTGACAAACTCTTTAACTCTTTAATTACAATTGAAATTGAAATTAAAAATAATTTAGAAATAATAACTTATCCAACTCACAAAACTTATTCAGAAACAAAAAATAATGACTTGAGGTTTAAACATTAGTTAAAGTTGAATAGTTTATTAATAAATATGCATATAGATGTAGATCCTAAATAGATGATATTTTATAAATAATATAAAAGCTATTCATTTCTATTTATTGATAGTGTAATTTATTTTTATACTTTCATCAATCAAACTACGTTAAGATCAAACTACATTAAGATGTCAATTTGTTATAATTATTCTTAAAATATCTTTATATATAATGTGAAGAGATTAGCTATAGAATAAATTTAGATTTAATTATTATATATTATCGTAAAAATTAAATTGTTCTCCTATAATGAACTCGTAAGATTGGTGTGGTGTGTGGGTAAAAGTATGAAGAGGCAGTTGAGTATTAAGAGATGTTGATATATAATATTTATTTTATTGTGTTGTGTTGGACATTGATTATTTGAAAAAATGTTGGTTATATTGTAGTGGAGGTTGGGGATAAAAAAAATGTTATTAGATTGTGGTGGAGGTTGAGGGGTGAAAAAAATGTTGGCTAGATTGTGGTAGAGGTTGGGGATGATTGACACGAGAATCAACCAATTGGTTTTTTACATAAATAAATCATATAGAATTTTTGCAAGACCAAACCATGTATAACTTTGTTTGAATTTTTACATAAATAACTTTGTTTGAATTCAACATTTAGAGGTTGACCATGAAAAATATGATTCTCTCGTTCATTTTCCTCTTTGTTTTCATTTTCGTAGAATAATGTCCAACTATAGTCAACTTGTTTATGCAAATTTACCTTATGATATTTTCTCATGTTTCTCGAAGGATGTGGAATTTCTTGAGGTAGTCCAAATTATAGTTTCACTCTATCAATTTTATGCATTTCTATTATGTAGAAACAAATTAAATATGTAGATGTGTTTCACAGCCAATTGTCTTCTGGATGATCGTATGTTATACGTAGATATGACATCTAGAGAAACTGATATATAACAAGTTTGTTAGTAATATATGCATAAGAAAAATAAAAATAACAGAAATAACGTAATGTTTTAATATATTACATCGTTAACGGTCATGTGATCAATTTTTGATCGATATCCAGCGGTATGATAACGAAGTGTATCGTCAAATTTCATACATTTTCTACTATATATACGAAAATAAATTTGAATGTTAGTGAATTAATTAATAGTTTTATAAATATAATATTTAACTTTTTTTTATATTTATCTTTTTGCGAATGAAAAATGAGGCTCAAGATTACTTATTGGTGCAAGAAACGGCATATAGTATCATGCCACGTTTAAAGTAGATGTGAACATCCGTTGATAGACATAACACCGAATTCATATGCACGATACAATTCTCTATACAATGTTGCCAAACACACTGAACCCCCACTGTATTCTCCCTCGCAAATCTCTCTTAGCCATTTTAATTTTATAAATTCTATTTTCTTTAAGATTCAGGTGGCATGACTCATAATAAATCTTAAAAATCATCTGTCCTTGATACCATAGTTGATCAAGTTACACCTTTACCCTTTACACGTAAGGCAAGTAACAACGCAACATCTTCTAATGCTACGGTACATTCACCAAGATGAAACGTGTGGATTTCAGATCTCTATCTTTTCATTAATGTATTAAAAAGTGAATTGTCTATTTTATAATTTTCTATTTGTGATACGTTACCAAACTGGCTTTATTCAACAATGAAATTGTTATTTTTGTTATTTCAATAAAATTAAAAAAAAAAATGTTTTTTTAAAAAAAAAGAGGAAATTGACATTCGAAATTTGGGTTTTTTAAAATTTTATCGTGATTTAAAATTTTTATTTATGTATTTTTATAAATGATATGTACATATATATAATATTTTTGTTATTTTATCAAAAATTGTAAAAAAATAAATTTTTTTTTTAAAATATTTTAGAAAGTCACCGTTTAAAATTTGAGTTTGTTTAAAGAAGTCGTTATTTCAAATGACAATTTATAATTAAAAAAAATATTTTAATATTTAATTTTCAAATGGAAGTATTTTAATATTTTTTTTTTAAAAAAGGATTATTAAAAAAAAAAAAACCGGAAGAGAGTGGTTTACCCGTTAACATTATAATTATAAACATGACCCCTGATGTTTTCTTTTAATAAGATGAGGAATCCATTCGCCATGAATAAGTATCTTACCAAAAATGGCTAAAAATAAAAGAGATTGAAACGTAACATCAAAGAAGACTAACTTGGACGGATTGGAAGGACAGTGTGTGGTCCCCATGCTGCCAAAGTACCCCAAACTCATTCCATTCCAAAGGCAAATGACCAATTGAGGACAGTACAGCTAATAGCTCTAGGGCTATTGCCCTACTGCTTTCCAAGCATCACAGCCTCGCTTGGAAACCTAAAAAACTTACTTTTTTGAGTTTTGATTAAAGTTCACGTATCTTTTACCTCATGCCATGCCTATCGCGTGTATTTGTATTTTTTAAGGGCGTCGTTAACTACATTAGTAACATTCAAAATTTAAGAAAAAAATATTTATTTAGTTTGTTAAAATTATTATTAAAAATTATAGATACTCATTTTTTATGTAGTATTCTAATATTGTTTTAATTTTTAAAATATGACTAATGACAAACATTTCACTTAAAAAATTTGTTTAGGCCAAAAAATATGTGTGCAACAATAAAAAAAAGTCTTCTTGGGAAATGATTACAGAAACTAAAATTTAGCTTGGGTACCAACATGCTAAGGTGTTCCTTGCGACTCATGACCACTTAAGGAAATTACAAGAAACAAGCTTACCTGCAGAATATTTAACGATTCCATGTTTCTTAAGGTATTATTTATGTGAACTCTTTAAAGATTTGTAGGAGATGAAAAAATGAGTAATAAAAAAACTAAAATTTTTATAGAAAATTAAAAAAACAAAATTGTATTTCTTTCGTTGATTAAAGGATAACATATTTAAGTAGAAATGCAAGCTAGGATACGCCGTAACACAATGGAGTTCCAAGAAAAAATGAGCCCGGTTCTTGAAATAAGTGGATGCCTCACATACATGAAGCAATTAAAACTAAGTATTTTCTGCTTTGATTACTTTTTCTACACCATCATACTTAATGTGAGGCTTTTCCAATGCCTTTCATTGTTTGATCAAAATCTTCTGTTTACAATCAAACTAACTAATGAATCTACTGATGACGGAGCTTACATGTCAACTGACTCCAGCTCAAGTCTTTCAAATATGAATCTGATTGCGAGGTTTAAAGCTTGAGCTTCCACTAAGTCAACTTTTCTTTTCACTTAGGTGTTTGACCTTTAACATCTCAAATAAAGAAAAACAATAATGATTCCAGTCCAGTGAACATTAATGAGCGTTAAAAATACAAGTATTTCAGAAATTATCCATCTTCTCTCAAACCAATCAGAAAATATAAATAAACAAAAAAGTGTAGTGTATTTTATCAGATAGTTCAATAAATAATATCATAACATCAAGTTTCATATGCATTTCATTGTTTAGTACAAGAAAAATACAACAAATTCAATCTCAATAACTTACTATTTAGTCTGCCGTTTTTTTTCTCCTTGTTTTTGGGGGAAAACTAAAGTTTATACACATTGCATTACAAACCTCTGTTTTTAGTTAAGACTGGAATTGAAAAGGAAGGTATAAGAGCTACTATAGGAAAATGTTAAACCCTTTGTCATGTTCACCACACTACCTTTAAATTCAGATGTTTCTAGATGTGATTTCTGGTGAATGCCTCTACCTGTAGAAAGAGCACTAATGAGGCACAACAGAAAAGAGATAAATTTCATAAAAGTAATAAGAAAAAGAACCACCATGGCAAGTGATTAGTTTTGAGAAGTGACGTTCACGTAGAAAAAATAAAGTTTGAGAATAACATTAGCATGCTTGTGAACTTACACTATTAAGAAGTCTTACTCTGGTGCTATCAGCCTTGCTTTTCTGTTAACGTAGTCGAGGTACCCCTAGAAAGTACAAACATATAAGTAGATGTTTTTCATTGTCAAACAAATTCTTCATAATGATTTCTTCAAAACTAATAAAAAAACATTCCTACTTCAGAAAAAAAAAAAAATACACCAAAGAAAGAGCTCAAACGTTAACTACATTCTTATTATGATTTCAGCAGAATTGAAAATATGAAGATCGAAGACAATGCCTTTTTTCCATGATAAGTAACATGGGAAGAGATGTACAAAAATAGAATAGTAGATTAAGTAAAGAAGCAGATCAAGCAACGTACCTGAAGTATTCCTACAGCAGCAAACTTGTCTAGGATAGTTTTGGAATGAACTGGATGATTCAAATTCAAAGGCTTTATCAATATTTCTACATTCTGCAAAAATATTATAACTTCAGATTTTGTCTCACTTTTATTGCAATGAGTATTCAAACTGGGGAAAAAATTGAAGTTATAACCTATACATGTGAGTATGTCTAGCTGGATGAAGTAGGGTTCTCTTTAAATATAAAATACTTTAGTTTTTTCAAACTTCGTAGAAATTAAATTCTTCCTATTGTAGTAGTTAGCAACCTAGTAGAGGTTGTAGTCAACGTTGGAAATATGACTTAAGGTGGATTTAAATTCATTAATTTTTGGAATAGCAATTCTGTGAATCAACCTTTGATGTGAAGCACTCATTCCAATATGTATACTTCATATCGCCGAACATGTTTGTTCTACGGAGGTTATCAATGAAGACCTTCACTTTCACAGCCTGATAAAATGTAGAATAAATACTTCAGTACAGGTAAACAATAATAATAAATGGTACATGGTTGGTCAAAGAAATGAAACACACATCACAAGACACCAAATGTTTGTCAAAAGGGAGGCCAATAACAAAGCCCTTCAAGGAGTATTTAGAGACCTGCATGAAAACAGATGAAGTTGTCATCATATAGATGTACCAACAAAAAATTAGAATAAATATACATAATTTTTTTGACTGAATAAAAAATTGAAAAATTACGCTACAAAAAAACTAAGGAAGGGACATCTTAGATTACAAAACCAATAATTGCTCAGCAGAAAAAATGATCATCATGAAAATGGAAAACAAGTAGAAACAGCAAAGAGCCTTATGTGCCTCAAGGATGTAGAGTTATACTCCTCAAGACTCACAGATGAAAGAAGAAAAGAAATCTGACATAAGAAAGAGACTGGAACATGAATGATTGTAATTGTATCATAACACCAAAAACTTTCAAGAAATCATAAATGTTTACAACACGAAAGCATGAGAGATTTTGTCAACTTCACCCAAAAGTCAAATCTAATGGAAATGATTATTAGTATGACATGTAACATCCCCAACACAACACAATAATTCGTATTGTAAACAATCATTTACTTTCAGATACCACACTTATTAATTGGAGATCTACAGTTCTCCCATAATGCCATTATGCCACTGCTATGACATGTCACGTAACATAAAACCAGCAACTCCAGAGAGATAAATTCACACAACTGACAAGCAATGGTAGGAAGGAGTGAAACTATAAAACTGGATGTATGTACAGACAGAGACATAAGCTTTAACTATTGACAAGTACAGAGTACAAGACATGAAAACAATAACAAATTTACTAACTTTTTGCTCAAGGTTTGATTTTAAAAAATATAGTAATGCTACTGGCCAGTTATGATGTTCATTTATCATTTCATTCAAGGCTATAGACTCACCTAAACTAACACATTTTATAAATACAAGTGTAATTTGAATGCAAGAGACGTAACAAGCTCACCAGACTCTTAAAATCAGCAGCCATTAAATTAATGTTTGTCTTCCTCCTGACAAGGACACTGGCATTGAACATAACAAGCATATGCGTTACTTATAGAAAATACTACAACTTTCATTTTTACAAAGTGTTTGGTTTAAAGGAGGGAAGTGCAAGGGAGGGAAAACTCTAGATATTTGGTTTGGTTAAAAGGGGAGGGGAAGGGAAATAACACTCTCCATGTTTTATTTGCAAAGATAGGAGAGAAAACAAAATTAATTGAATATGATACCCTTATAATAGTAAATATTTTAAATACGTGATTCTACTATTATAATACCAAGATACAACAGGTGTGACTGTGCTTATTGCTACTTACCATTATAATAACAGAAGCAACAAGAAAATTGAATGATATATGTTACCAATTGTGATGTTCTCATACTAATTCCATTGTCAGTAAAGGTGGTTGAAACATTGCTATCTATTTAATATTGGGTTATTAAGTATGAAAAATTGTTGGATTATTTACACAGAGGGATTGGGATGTATCATAGTCATCCAATAAGAAAGGTTTCCTTTCTCAAATGAACAATATGAAGACCTGTTGACTCTAATCATATTGAGCCGAGCGAATTCAAGTAGTTTGAAAGTCCCTATCGTTCTCTTCAACATTTGTATTTTCCAATCAATTACTTCCGTTGTTTCATATAGTAATGCTGCCGTGTGCCACATGGTGTTATGGTTTTAAACTTTTACATTCACAATTACAGCAATAGTTTAAAGAAGACTTATTTTAAGGTTTACAGATAACCATGCATTGTAGAGGGTATTTAAATTATCTACGTTTCGGTATGTGTATGCTAGAATGCCTGAGCAATAGGAAAATTTAATGGTTTTAGCTTGATAAAGATGGGACTTTCAGGGAAAAAGTAGCGAAATTTAAAAAAGAAGGATGCTTTTATCTCTAAGATGTACGAAAGCAAGACTGTTTTGAAGGACTTCAACATTGTTATACAGAGTAATATGGTAAGCTGAAACAAATAATCTCCTATGAATCTATGATGGTATGATTCAAATAACCTCCTATAATGGTGTGATTCAACAATCTTCAACATTGGAGCCAAAAACTGTGAGAGTGGATTTTAGCAAATAAAGCACGGATACTGACACGGACACCAGACACACTAGTAATAATTTGAAAAAATCAATTAATTGAATGTAATGAATGTGTCGGTGTCGTGTCAAACCTAACATGTGTCGAACCAGGACATGCCTTGGATCCTTTTACCCCGTAAAATTCTCGGCAAAACAATAACTTTTTTTACAAAAAAAAATAAAATTATCCCCTCCTATCCATTTCTCTCCAATCAAACACCATATAGCATCAAAAGGGGGTTAATATCTTAAATTATGGTCTCATTATGATACCTGAAAGGTGAAGCAACTTTGTTATCAAAGTCAGAAAGCGCAAGGCCAACATATTTATCGCCAACATCTAAACCAATCAACCTTCCTTGTTCTTTCTGTGTCGTCTTCACCAAATCATGAAACAACTGCAACGGCTTCATCTGCCTCATCTCATAAACCAATAAATGAATAATGTAATGCTGCAAAATTTGAAATAGCAATGGAAAATTAGATAAATAAAACCCTAAGCTAGATAATAGATAATAGTTACTCTGAGCAAAGCTAGGGCTTTCAATTTCACAGTTTTAATTTCAAAATTCTAAGTAACTCCGATCACAGCGAAATATAAATTAAAAATATCAGAGGAGACAAAACCTGTTATGGTAGATAATGTTGGGAGTTGTAGTAGACAGCGCCGCGGTGACTTGCGGTAGTTGTAGGCAGTGGCAGATCTAGGACCCTGGTTCAGGGGGTGCAAAATATTAACCTTTAAATAATAATTTTAATCATATTAAATATGTAACATACTCAAAAAATTACATTGTATTCAATTAAAATTGTACTAAAAAACTACATAAATGCTCTATAATTGTCTTCTACACAATTTCATGTTCTGAAACCGTTGAATAATAGGCTCATTATCAATGTATTACATAATCTAGTTTTCACAATTTTCATAGTAGAAAACAATCTTTCAACGGTTGTTGTGGCAAGACAAAACCATCGCTAATGGATAAACAAATATATCTTCTAGTTTCAACAAACTTTTTTGAAAGATCACCAATTTCTTTCAAAGATGCAACAAATATTTATCCATAATCTCCTACTAGTAACAACAAATATTTTGATCAACAAACATAATCAGTTAATAAAGATAAACTTGCAATGGTAAAAAACATAAGCATAAATTGCATTCTGTGTATTCTATTCTGTATACATTGCATTTTGTTAAAAGATAAACCACAAACATGCCAAAGCATGAATTGCATTCTGTCACAATGCACAAAGCCACAAACAATTAAAGTTGGACAATGTCGAATTGTAACTTGTCAATTGCATTCAAAACTGATGTAGATACCTGATAGTGGAATTGGACAAAACCTTTAGACTGCCCAAAACAATCACAATGCATAAACATAAATCACACATAATCAAAATTTAAATTCAAAACTGAAGAAGAAGCAGGCCCTTTCGATTAAAAAAAAACTGAAGAACAAGCATCAATATAAAGCAACGCAACCCTTTAAATTCCCAATTAAAAAAAAAACCTAAACTCACTAAATCCTAAAATTAAGAATCATTACCTATTTACCTTGCTGAACTTCTCCTCTGTTGAGGCTGGTTGGGTCGCGCGCGAATGGTTCCTTGCTCAGGCAAGGAGAGGGAGACGATGAAGGATATGCGCGGTGTCAGATAACGTAATTTAGGGATAGAGAGAAGTAGATAGTATAATAATTGGAAATTTAGCTCAATTTTAAAATTAAATCATTTTAAAGTTTTTTTTTTAATTTGTTCTTTTAGTTACATTTTATTTGTTTAACTTATATATTAATTTTTAAAATATATTAAATTATGTATATAATAATTTAAATTTGATAATTTTTTTAAATTATTATTATAAAATATTGAATTTTAATTAAAATATTACAATAAGTTGAATATCAAAGTTATTTTACATGTGAATTAAATTAACGATGTTTATTTTGTGAATATATATTTATTCCTTTAAGTTAAAGATGTTTATTTTGTGAATATATATTTATTCCTTTATTTTTAAAGTGATATGTTATTTAAATGGTTATAAAGGAAATTGTTGAAATTGAATTATGAGTGGTTAATCTCTAGAAATGGAGGCTGTATTGAATATTCAACGAGAATGATCCATAAACTTAATGTCTTTAAGATTTTCGGTTGAGATGTAGTCTTTAAGTGTCTTATGAATCCATGTTTAACCTATTTTAGCAACATGAAATAAAGTTTTTAATTATCATTTAACTTATTATTATAAAAGTATCTCAAAGATATAATTTAATGTCGAATTAATACTATTACAACATTAATGACCAAACTGATTCACATATTGAAGATTTCAAAACTAATTTATGTTTTTGTTGAATGGACACTAAAATAACAATAATTTTATATTTATAGGACCTAAAACAGTAGTTTAATAATCATTTAAAATAATAATTTAATATTATTAAAAATAAATAGATGTGATTTAATAATATTCATTCCAACAATATTATTATTTATTTTATTCAAAATTTGTTATATAAAAAAATTGTCATAGATTAGCTCAAAAATATTTTTTTTAGTATTTAAAAATTATTAGTATTTAAAAATTATTTAAAATTATAATGGTGATTTACGATACTCATAAGAAGCCTAAGTTAGAAAAGCAACTATTTTAATTTAAACCACTAATAGATATCTTAGTTACATCAATATCCGTGGTCCCTTAACTTAATTTCAGGTAACGTTTTAGTCCTTTATCTTTTTTTTTTTCCGACTTAGTCTTTTATTTTAATTTTAAATAACAATTTGATATTTGATATTTTAAAATTTCAACAACATTATCATTTTTTAAACAAAAATTCAAAAAAAAATTCAATCAAAACTCATAAAATTAATTATATTCTTCAATATAATATAAATTTCATCAAATCCGTAATGCAAATCTTTAAATAAACTCATATTTTTATACTTTATTTGATATTATTAAGAATAAAGGACTAAATCGGGAGAAAAAAAAAATAAAAGATTAAAACATTACCTGAAAATAAGTTAAAGGACCACGAATGTAATTTTGTATTCGTAATTTAGCAAATACAAAATGAACATACTTTTAGGGTTATTTGTACACACCATAGGCCGTTTAGAATGTTTTGAATGTAAATTATTTATTTATTTTTATCCGAATAATATTTTTAACTCTTTTGTTCAATGATCCTCAACCCTTCATCCTCCCTTCTTCTTTCACTGGTCTTAGAAAATCTGCTCCTTTCACCATTGTTGGATTGGCCACCCTCGCCAAACAGAGGAATATAATCTTTATGCTAAAGTGAGGGATACATTATAAAGAGTAAATTAATATTAAATAAACTAATGTTAATATTATGTTCACATCTACAATAAAATACTACATTCGTACCTGTTACTTTCTTCGCTCGATTAAGAAAAATTGATAGAATAACTTGATATTTTATATATCAATAAAAATAATAATATTAATAAGGGATATGTATAGAAAATAAATTATAAATACTTTTAATAAATTAAAAAAGTACTTATAATTAAAGACAAATAGTATAAGTTTATTGAAAAAATAATTATTTATTTTCTCACTTTAATGCTATTGGCTTTACCAATCTTAATTTGATCTAAATATTGTAAGCTCAACACGTTGCCATTTTTCAGAAAAAGGTGTCACTTAACTAAACTTTTTTATGCTATTATGGAATTTGCCTTTTGAATTATGGAATGTATGTAATGTATTGTGAGTTGGAAGAAAAATGTTGAGACTCGCCGCATAGCTAAAGAAGGTATATGTTTTTGTGCTTGGGGCCCTATGATGGGGAAGGTCGTAGTCGTACAATGGGCACACTCACTTATAAAGGGTCGTGGCTGGTTTAAAAATGTTTATTTTTTTTAATAAGTTAAATTTAATGCGAAAATACGGTGCATCAATCTATAATAAAAGAGTTTCTTATTCTCTCAACGCATACAAAGAGATTTTAATTGAAATATCTATTGTATATATTTAAAATATATTTCGCTGTCATCTCACATTTTTTTCCACACGTATGTAAATATTTATCAACTCAGTCAAAAATCTTATATCTTCATAAAGAGTTTCATCAGTTTTTAACTTTTTTTATAAATTCTATACATCATTCACTATCTTATACTATTTTATATTTAAATATTATTTCATAACGTCTATTCAAAATCTATTATCTATTATATATATTTAAAATAGACTCTGCTACCACCTCACATTTTCTTTCACGTATGCAAATATTTGTCACCTCAGTCAAAAAACTGACCATGTATATCTTCATAGAGAGTTTACTCGATTTTTAGCTTTTTCATAAATTCTATATATCATCCACTATCTTATACTATCTCCTATTTAAATATTATTTCATAACGTCTACTCAAAATTTTCTAAATTAATTCCATATTATTATTTCATAACGTTTGTCCAACATATTTCACATTAATTCTACATTATTTTAAAAAATCAATATGAAGTTTTATGTCAATAATATATATTCAATTTTATCAATCTAGTTTATAAAAGAGAAGTACCCAACAATAATATATATTTAGCTTTATATCAATAATATATATTCAATTTTATCAATCTAATTTATTGAAGAGAAATATTCAATTTTATCAATCTAATTTATAGAAGAGAATAACTCAACAATAATATATATTTAGCTTTATATGAGTGTTATTATTGTGTCTTCGAGAGAAAATTGTTTTGACGTATATTATTCTACCTTCTTTAAACAATCTCTATGAGTAGTGACTTGCAACCCAATTATTTTCAAAGAAGTAGATATAGTTGGAAAATTCTTATTATATATTATTATTATTATTTAGTATCTAATATTATGTATAACTATTAATGTGTCATGATCTATTATATATATTTAAAACAAACTCCGTTGCCACCTCACATTTTCTTCCGCGTATGTAAATATTTGCCACCTCAGCCAAAAAGCTTATATCTTCATAGAGAGTTTCCTCGGTTTTTAGCTTTTTCATAAATTCTATACATCATCTACTATCTTATACTATCTCCTATTTATTTTTCATAAATTCTATACATCATCTACTATCTTATACTATCTCCTATTTAAATATTATTTCATAACGTCTACTCAAAATCTATTATCTATTATATATATTTAAAACACACTCCGCTACCACCTCACATTTTCTTCCACGTATGTAAATATTTGTCGCCTCATTCAAAAAGCTTACATGTATATCTTCATAGAGAGTTTCCTTGGTTTTTAACTTTTTCATAAATTATATATATCATCCACTATCTTATACTATCTCCTATTTAAATATTATTTCATAACGTCTACTCAAAATTTTCTAAATTAATTTCATATTATTATTTCATAATGTCACATTATTATTTTCATAACGTTTGTCCAACATCTTTCACATTAATTCTACATTATTTTAAAAAACCAATATAAAGTTTTATGTCAATAATATATATTCAATTTTATCAATTTAATTTATAAAAGAGAAGTACCCAACAATAATATATATTTAGCTTTATATCAATAATATATATTCAATTTTATCAATATAATTTATTGAAGAAAAATATTCAATTTTATCAATCTAATTTATAGAAGAGAAGAACCAAACAATAATATATATTTAACTTTATATGAGTGTTATTATTGTGTCTTCGAGAAAAAATTATTGACGTATATTATTAGCTTGCAATCTAATTATTTTCAAAGAAGTAGATATAGTTGAAAAATTCTTATTATATATTATTATTATTATTATCATTATTATTATTATTATTATTATTTAGCATCTAATATTATGTATAACTATTAATGTGTCATGAATTACAAATTAAAGTACAATCAATATATAATTTTCTACATACAAAACTAAAATAAAGTAATCAACCATTATTAACTGATTTCATGACATAAAAATATATTGACTAATTAAAAGACAAAGAAGATTGTCCATATTATATTTTTCTAAAAATATTTTGAAAATAAATTTAGATTTGACAACACAATAAAAGAGCATGACTAATTTAATTTTGCGGTAGATAATTACATATATTAATATTTATTAAAATACTTTTAATATTTTTAACACTATATATAATTTATAAATTTTATTTGTAGGATGATAATTACTATAAATTTTTAATACTAAATATATGAATTAATTACAATTAGGTTCTACAAAATATTTTACATATTCTCAAACAAGTGTTTGTCAACTCCTATATAATAACTACTCAAACAAATTCACTTGAAAAAAATAAACAAAATAAATAAATTGTATTATTTTAGAAATTTTAAAATTTTATTCTTAAATATTAAAGTCTATACACATTTTATTATTTTTGAAATTTTTAAAATTTTATTCACAATTCCATTAATATGTTAATATTTATATATCCCGTACAGCGAATTATACTACTCATAATTTATATCAACGGCTAACATTGTCGTAGGCTATTTATCATGGGCAAATGCAATATAGGGTATTTAATCCTACAGAAGTTTTAGTTTTCACTACACGCCAACATCCTTACAAGGCCCTTTTACAACGCCAGTTTTAGAAGTTTAAAATAATAATAACAAAAAAAAAAGGGAAATCAAAGTTTGGCTGAAAAACTAATTCATTAGGACCATTTGGCAGAATAGGCTGTACATGCTTAAAACTATATTGTGGATGAATAATTCTTACCACTATATCACCCAACTAAAATCTACCAAAATCTTTCCTGCATTTGTGATCTGTCAACTGTATAAAACTAGTAGTCGTTACTACCAAAATCCTTCCTACTTCAGCCTAATTATTTCAGACGGTGACATGCAAATAAAAGGCTTACAACGACAAGGATCAAGATACAAATTTCCCATTAAGATGAATTAAAAATGACTTGAGACAACATACGAATCAATTTAATCAATTTAATGGTCAACGACTACCTACAATGCTTAGTTACCGTTTTATGCATAGTAATGGAGAAAGACTTTGAAGTTCAACACGTCTCTTAGTTGCTCTTCTATACGCCTTTTGATTTTTCCACCTTAGACATTCCGTCCCATTCGAATATCTAAAATTACTACCATTGTCATTCCTAGGTGCAAACATCTTGCAAGTGTGACTGGGTACATCTCTCTTCTGTTTCTTTCTAGGGTTAGTATGCCTGGGAGAAGGGGTTTTAGGCTCCTCAAATTTACCGCAAGTTAATCTGCAAAACATAAAGATAATCACTAAAAATTACCCAAAAAAATTGATGCAAATAAATGACAGCTCTAGTATATGGTCTAAATACAAGACAGAACCAATTATTTCTGATGCCATGTTGATTCAATAACAAACAGGGAATGGAGGTTATACATAAACTAATAATAATGTGAATCAAGGGGCTGCTGGACAACATGAAGACACACCAGCTGATACCTAACAAAATTTATTAAAACATTTCCCAATTCCTACAACCGAATGAGTCTTTCTGCAGGTAATCCATCAGACATGCTTGGCCAAGGAAACAAATTATAAATCTCAAGCAAATTAAATTTGAAGGCCACAATCAAAACATGCAATAGCTATTAGCTACAACGTAACGAATTAGAAGTGCATACAATAATCTGACCTGTCATGGTTAGTGGGGAATCCTGTACACGGGTTACATGCAGGGCAAATGTAGATCTCTCGCGTGCATTGTAATTTCATGCAATCAAAGTGATACCACTCACTACAATGATAGCAAGCAATCATCCTTCCGGGATCAAAGGGCTTTCGACAAATGCAATAAAGCATGCATCGAGCTCTTAACATCTGTTGTAAATAAAAACAATATCTAATTAGCATCATGTCAAAAACATGTAAATGACATTTCAATAATACAGAAGAATAAAACTTGGGATGCATAGGTTGGGTTGGGTTTGGTTTGAGAAAAAATAGGTTGAGATCCATTTAGAAAACTTTGGGTTGGGTTGGGTTGTCAGCTCAAGATATTTTTCAATTTTTGAAACAATTTAATTTGAAAAAATAAAAAATCAAAAGAAAAAAAATGATTTTAAGATAAAAATTTATATGTTGGGTCAGGTTTGAGGGTTTCAATTGACTTGAGACTCGACCTAGGTTTGGTTCATCCTCGAATCACTTGAAATTGACAAATTGCCCAGACCAAATTAATTTGTGACTTCATATCATATCATCCGGTTGACTAGATTCTATAGTCAGAACCCACTAAAACTCAATAGACATAACCACTTACCCTGAGTTCCTCATTTGCGTCAACAGGCAAGTTTTCACCTTCCGCTACAAGTTCATATACTTTATCCAGGCTGAGTGCTCCAGAATCATTTGATACCTGTCCATGATATATAAATAGTTAAAATCTGGTGAAGAGAGAGAAAGGACATGGATTATGACAATACTTTCAGAACAATCAGAACCTTTTTGGCTAGTTCTACCCAATGCAAGCCCAAGCAACTCACATTTGTAAGTTTCAGCATATAGTGATCTTTGGGTGATATTTCCATAGACATTCCCTGTCATGTATTTAGACGTTTCAACTTTATTGACAATAAACTGTATAAAAGAAATAATGTTTTAAATAAAATAAGGGGATAGGCTATATTCTGGTCTTGATACCAAAAAGCATTAAAACCTGGCCAACAGCATATACCTCTTTCAGATGGTTCTGAATCTGTTCAATAGTTGGCTTTTGTACACCATTTAACAATATATTGACTTGAACTTTCCACAAGTATTTTGCTAAAGCCAGCTCAAGGTCACAATTATCACCCTCATCATAGACACCACCCACTTTACTAGCCTATATATAACATATTCAATCAGAAAAACCACCCCAAATGTAACGACCATGTGTTCCAGTTAAGAAAAAATGAAATCATAATCATTTTCAATAGTAACACAAAACGGTATCACAGGGTATAGAGATTCAGGCAAAGCATATCCAAGAGTAATACAACATTTTCTACAATGGTGATTGAAATCATTTAGGAAAATAGATTTGGTTAAAAATAAATAACATGCCTTTATAGCAATGGTTAATTTTTGAGAGATGGCGGTAATATCTTCATTTACATAAGCTGATGAAAAGTTCACTACTTCTCTCAAGCCAGATTTACATGCAAAGGCTTTCTTGACAAGTTGGTTCAGAAGTTCTCTTTCGTCAATCCTGATATACAAGATACACAAACAAATGAATTACAACTTTTGCCACTAATCACAAAGCTACTGTGACTACCATGACTAACACACCAGTTCAATTCATTCCCGTAACAACATAGAAAAGAAAGAGAAAACCATGAAAAGAACAACAAAAATATGTGAACTAAACGAGAATGACAGCGTGCAGAGTTCATTCCAGTACACCCAAATAAGGGACTTTGTAATATCGAAAATCTAAATTTCAAACAGCATAATATAAACAGAAAATTATTAGAATTTTCCATGGATGGACCAAATGCAAACTCAGCCAATAAATATTCCCATTCTGATAAGATCTGGTCCACTCAATCTTTGTCAGCACTAACACCCTAATCTTCCTTATCTTCCCCAAAGATATGATCTACCTACCAATAGACCCCTTGACAAAAACATCAAACCATTCGGTCCAATATTCACATTCTACAAATTTTCCTGAGAGCACTTTAAAAGTCAGTATAAAATGAATATAGTCATTAAACAAATGTAAAGGATGATTATCGGGGCCGAAAACTAGGGTAAGTGCAACATCACTGACATTTTCCAGTGCAGCATTTTCATAGGACCTGTAGCACATCAGCCTTTGAAAATCCAGTATTGTCAAGGAGCTAATGTGGATAAACTTCTCCACAAGTATCTCCAGAAAAGAAAAAAAGTTGAAATATTCTTGCAATAAACATGATATTTCTAACTTAAAGTTTCTCAAGAAGCAAATAAAGATTTTATGTGAATCATATATTACCACAGACAGAAATGTTCAGCATCAGACAGAAGTTCGACAAGAATGCTCAAGTCAATATGCTTTTCAAACCTCTGCATAAAGCAAAAGAATAGTAAAACAACATGAGCTTACGGAAAAGAAAAAACAGAACTAAACTACAGTTGAGACAATATCCTACCAGGAGGTGACTTCCATTCGAATACTGAGATTTACCCTTAAAAATTTCACAGTATGAGCACTCATAGTCACAGAGGCCAGTGTCTTTTGGTGTTAGTCCAATGCACCGCAAGTGATAGCTGCTCACATGAAAGATAAATCAAAGGGCATTCGCATGATATTGATTCACAGAACAAATAGATCAAACTAAATTATTAATCAAAGAACAAAGGTACTGTTGTTTTTTTTACTAATAGGTCAATGAATTGCCATTTAATAAAGCTAGGTCATTTGACAGTCTACTTACTGTTGAAACTTTCACATAGTACAATTTAATCTGACTGTAAAATATGATAATTCATTTTAATGTAAAATAATAATAATATAATAATATCAAAAATTAAAATTATATTCAAAACAAACTGCTTAAATAAATAAGTGCGCTGAGTATTTTCAAACGAATTTACCCAACCTGAATAATTTACAGCTATGAAATGAAAAATAATTAACATTTCAATTGAGAAAAAAACAACCATTATTTAAAAGGGAAAGACTTAAGATAGATATGACACAAAAATACAATCAATAAAAGTTTTAGTACTAATTGGTAACGCAGTACTAAACGGTACCAAACCCTTAAAATTTTAAGAGTGCCGTATAAATTCTCTACATGTAATTGCCTGGTAAATTACTGAATTTCTCAGAGCTACTCAATTTCCACCACTAGAAACAAGGCAACAGGTAGCTTACCAGTCCATACAAGTGGAGCAAGTAAGAAATTCTTGATCTTCAGAATCAACAAAGCAGCAGTTACATAGGTTTGGTTCCTTCTGATTTTGCAGATTGCCATATATGTACAGTGATCTATCTAGAGTCTGTTCTATCTGAAAAATATAATGCAAAGTCCTAACCAAACTGAATATGCAAATAGGCCACAAAGGAAAATATGTCAAAATGAAGACCTTCTGTAGTGCACGAAGCAGCGAATTTTCATTTTGGAAAAAAGTTCCAATATTATCCATGCATCTCTTCTTCCAATTTTCCACCTTCTCAACTTCAGATAAAATCACATCCAGTTCTGAGCAACTAAAGGCAATTGTATCTCCAAGTTCCTGAATTTAAGCAAATAAATATCAGTGCTATGCATGTGAGTGAGTGATATGTCATGTCCTAATAAAAAAACACAAACTGGAATAGGCTTCATGACAGTTGTGAAAGCTTTCACTTCTAATAATTGGGTTTCAAATAATTGGTTAACAAATAAGCCTGATATCCCAAAGATAACACCATATAATTAATTAAGAGCAATAAAATGAAACTTTTACACAAAAAATGTGTAAAATAAAAAGGAGGAATTTTAAAGGAACTTGACACAACTCGTAAGGCTTGAAGTAGATTGTGAATGAGAAAAAATGAAGAAAGCAAACTTTCACAATTCACATTAAATTAGAAGGAAGCTCATCATGATGACTGCCACTTTTTAGAAATGGCACCGCAACATAACCACCCAGAAAATAAGTTATAGATATGTAGTGCACCCAAAATCAATCTGATGATGCACAAGGCCACCTATTGATACAGCTAGAAAATACCTTGAGCTGCAACATTGATGACCAAGTTCGTTCCCTAGAACTTAGACTAAAAAATTGATGCACTTGCTCTTTCCATGACCTAAAATAAAACACAGTACATATGCATGTCAAATAAAAACACAGTACACGATCAATATATTCTAGATAAAGCTGGCTTAGACAGCAAACTAAACAAACATCAGAAAGAACTGTTAGAAGGCATAGAATCAAAATGAGCATGGATCAATAATAGGTTACAAAATATGTAGAAGTGTAAAACCTAACTATCCAGAAATTTGATTGAAACCAAATAATAATGAAAGATGACCTTTACAAGGATAAGAAGAATGAAATTCCATTTAGAGGACTGAAACTTATCACACTAACATCACATATAATCTTAATTCTACGATCAACAAGTAAGACTTACTTATGTTTTCCAATGGCTTCTTCAAGTTGACAATTTACTGCCGCAAAGTTCATTTTAATAGTCTGCAGATATACGTTGTAGATGTAAGCTGTTGATAGCAAAACAGGTCTACTCAAGTACTATAATTAAGAACATGCTAAGAAGCTTTCTCCTATACTTTTTGCCCCCCTTAAATGTCATTAAATTTAATATTTAATATAGTTGTAAAATTAATGGAGGGTGATGCTCATGTATATAAGCTAATTGAAACTTTGCACAAACATTTGCTTACGAATGATTTTTCTAATTTTTCTTCAACTTTTTACAATTAGTCGTAAGCAGAGACTATACAAATCACAGGATCCCAAAAAAAGACTAAGCCAAGTATAAAGTCGGTTGGGAGACAATAAGAAGTACACCTACATCTAGGCTCTAGCACCGCAACACTATTTGTCAATAACTCAATTTAAGAAACACTAAATCATGTGACCATAAGATTATAGAAAAACTAAAACCACATTATTTTCCTTGTAATAATGTCCAAAACCTCATTCCCTATACACATACCTAAGAAAGATATATATTTATAAAAAAATCTTCAAATGAACAAAATAGACAATAAAAAAATTACACAAACACGTACCTGATAATCAGTAAGAATCTCTTGAACATCAGTCAATTTGCATCTCCTAGAATTGCAAGGTCTAGATATCCCCTCTAACGCTCTCCTAAGCCATTCAACCCCATTGACCAATACTTTCAATAGAACCCCAGAAGCAGAGGAATGAGAGAGGCCTTCCACAACCTCCAAAACATTCTATAGGATTGGAAACATATTAATAATAATTATTAAGAAGAAAGTGTCCAATGCTATAAACAAGAAGAAATCAATAAGATGAAGAGAAAAAATTACATACATATGGAAGATAAGGAATCTTGCTTAACAAAGAACAAAGCAAAAAATAACCAAAAAAATAGCAATGTTAAATGGAACAAAAAGATCAACAATTCCCTCAGCATATATGTTAATGAAACCCCAGTAAAAAGATCATGCGCTATACACCAAATATATGTCAGACGCCTAATCTAATCAATAAAATATTTTGCTTGCCATAAGTATTTTAGAAAAGAGAAAGAAATAAATAATAAAAAGTAATTGAAAAAAATCTTCCAGAAGGAAAATAAATCCATGAAGCAATGATACATGTAAAGAAAAATTAAAAACATAGCTATACAGTATAGTTATAAGTTATACCTATTAGAATTATGTCACTCTTGTCATTGAATCACAACAAGGTAAACTGATATCATATGATGAGCAGAAAAACAGGTATACTATATAGCATTCATATGAATGAGGATATATAACCAGTGTCAAGAGATATAGTTGAAAGAAGAAAGTGGAAGCCAGCATAGTCAAACAGAAAAAAGGTGGGTAGGGCGGCAGCTCTGTGCAAATACAACACTTTGGAGCATAAATTATGACTAAAGAGAAATAGTAACCTCTAAAGATGGAGAATGATTGCAGAAACATAGGGCTCTTTTGCACCACTGTAGTGTAGAACAAGATTCTAGGAGTTTGGAAATATCACTGAAGTCAAAGCCAAGAGATACACCAGATGTTATGGCACACTGGATTCTTTCAATCAAATCTCCCACTTTAAACATTAAATCACTACTTATCCCATGGACAGTGTTATCTGATTCAAATAAGCACCGAGCATCATCAAGTAGAGATTGTGCTTCACACTCCCATTGTTTGCAGTTATTCAAAACTAATTCAAGTGTCGTTCTTTCTTCCAAAGATACTTTAAGATGCTTTGATTGAGAAACCAACAACTAAAAGAATATAATGAAATTGTCATATTTACAGAGTTTATATTTGCAGCAGAGGAAAAACTGTAAAACAAAGAGGACAAAACATGAACCTGTAAGTCCTCAACTTTCCGCACAGAATTTGACATGCAATTAGAAGAGACTAAATATGGCTTTGAATTCTTTAACCAGGACTTAGCTTCTGATAACGCTTCTTTGACATCATTAAGTGAAGCAAGAACAACAAATATATTTTCTGAAGCTCTGCAAAACACCAACATATGCAAAAAATATCATCAGCCAAAATAAGCTTGTCAAAGTTGCTAAAGATAAAACAAATATCTCAAGAATCGTTGAACCTTATCATGTCCTCAAAGTCAGAAATAGAAGCCTGAACTGAAAGAATTTCTCCAGCCCTTTCCTCCCAATGCATGGCAACACCAACCACACAAGATAAATTGGTGAATTGCTTCTCTCCCTCAATTCCTAGCCTTAAGAATTAAGAATCAACAACAAAAACAAGTAGTTGAATAAAATAAAATAAAATAAAAGGTAACAATATGCCAATTAAGACAAGGAATAGGAGTTAAAAATTACATAGCGGCCTCCTTAAGCAGTTGCTGAATGAATTCAAGGGGCATCTTAGAATCACGTGCCTGTACCAATTTCACATGAATTTAATCAGTTCTCAATGATGCAAGAAATGCTTGAGCTTTTAATGTTACAAGTAGATTAGCCCATGTATTCTAGAAAGCCCATATCTTTCAACATCTTTTTTTAAAAAAGAAAGAACGAGAAAAGTGAAAGAACAGCACCAGTAAGTACAATAACTTACCCTCGAAGCTTTCTCTCGGCAATTAGCCTTCTTCAGCTCGATCTCAACTAAAGGTAACTCATCAACTACAAAACATAAACCAAACCTTAGGCCCCGTAAATTAACAAGAAAATGAACAATTGCATGGGCCTTCAAAATATCCAAACTATCATAAAGCTGCAATAATCTTCACTACCTTGAATTTTCAAAGATAAACCTTCTTCAAGAATGCTCTTCAATTCATCAACTGCATTATGTTGATCTTCCTGTCTGTGAACTCTCCCTAAAACATCATTAAAGTGAGAAACCCATGAAACAGCATCTGAATGATAATTCCTTAGTAGCCTCAATTCCGGTACGTCAACTGTAAAACTGTCCCATTCCTGAAGCAGCAGGCCAACATTCTGCATATTTCCGTAGTTAATCAAGCTATGCGTTTTAATCTTCACAGAAAATGAAACTGACGAAGATACAGGTGCAAACCTTGAGATTCATAGGACCTTCTAACATATAACGACATTGACAACTACAAGATTCTGCCTGATTTAATAGATTCTGAAGTGCATCTATCTCTGGGAGTTGAACTTGAAGATCTGCAATCTATTGAAAAGTATAATTATGTGCAGATAATTGTGCTTATATATGTCACCGTTAGAATATAAGCAAAGTATCTCAAATATCTAAAATTGTATCTTAGAGTAATTTAGCGTAACTTAGATTGCCCCTAAGGATTGGTTTCCAAATTTCGTTATATGTTATAAAAGATGAGGAGGAGATCCATTTCCAGGTATTATATAGACATTGGGATCAACCTTATCTCATAGAGAAGTAGAAACAAAATGTTGTTGCATGATCAACTGCAGAAGCATAATATCAAGCCATGGCTTTGGCTATTGGTGTGCTCATCTGGCTCAGATAGATACTTCAGGAGCTTATATTTGGGAAGGTTAAGGAGATGACACTCATTTTTTAAAGTCAAAATTACACAACATGTCACATCAAAACAAGTATCTCACAATATAACTAAGCACATAAAGATAGATTACAATACATGCCAGATTTTCAAGAGACATCACCACTGACTTTATCAGTTCAAATGATAATGACCCAGCTTTGATTAACTTGTAACTTATATAACAGCTTCTCAATTAAAATAAGTTTATAGTTCTCCACTAACAGCAAAGTACTTGCAGACATTTATGTAGAAGGAAATATGCTCTTGACATCTTAGAAGAGACCGAACATGCTTCATTGTAAGCCAAAGTTTATCCAAACTGGATCTAATTGACAGATGTTTTCACTAAATATTTCAGGGGTCCTCATATAAGCTATGTATGTAATAAACTAGATACATATGATCGAAATGCTCCACTTTGGCTTGAGGTGGGAACTAGAAATAATGCCAAAAAGGGTAGCTATGGTTACACAATGTGGTAAATATAAATAAGATAACAGTAATCTTTGTAATTATTTTGATATATATATATATAGTCACACATGAACTTAGCTTTTGCTTTGACATTTTTAACAACAACTATAAAGTATAAACACATAGCAAACTTAATGTTTAATAGGAACATGTCTTGTAAAATTAACAAAGCCAGGGTAAATGTACACCATTTTCAGAGTTTTTATTACCTCTGATTTTAACTTGTAAAGAACTTCAATGTCTAATGCAGAAAGGTCTTTAGCTGAGATGCAATTTCTAACACTAGCCAGCCATGCCTGATTGATCTCAAACAAAAAAAAATCATGTGAGCAAATAAAAAGTTAAGTTAGTGAATCGTGCGGCAAGGGGTTGGTGACGCGAAATGAAACACATTTTTATTAAAAAAGCCATTTTGGAGGGAGAAAAAAAAGTGATGCCAAACATAAACAAAATAAAATTGAAGATTGACCATAGAATTATACAGGTAAAAAAAGCACCAAACTATCATGTCAGGTAAATATACCTTCGTTGAAGAAATTCTCCCTTCTAATTTTTTAGTCTCTTTCATGTAGATGGGTAAGCCACACGCTCTAGAGTATAAAAGCTGCAACTCAGACATCTGAAACAAAACAATATCAATCAAATTGAATGGACCGGAAAAAAGAATCAAATTACATTATTATGCTAGAAAGAAAAAAGGCTTATCAGACATATTTACAGTAGGGCCCGATCCTTTTCCTTTTTTTTTTTAATTTGAGAAAAAGAGCTTTTGGTTAAAATAATGTTTAAAAAAACTTATAAGATTGGCTAAAATTGCAGCCTCTATAAGAAACTCTAAATACAATTAACAAACTTAACAAAAATTTCCTAAAGTTGGTAGCCTCTGAAAAAAAACAATTTGTAAGAACTATTTAAGACTTTTGAGAGGGGGAAAGCCAAAAATGATAAATATAAATATAACAATAATAATATTAATAACAAAATAAATATATATTCGTTTAATGCTTTTCTCATAGGCTAAACATAGTAACCTTTGAAAGAAGCTCTAAAAACAATTATATTATAAAATCACTTTTTATAAAACAAAAAAGAACAAACAAATGTGTCATTAAGTTATGAAGAAAAGACATAAAGATCCTACAAGAAAGTACCTTGGAACACATTGACAAAGCAGTCTCAATCTCCTGAATTAACAATCTTGCTTCTTCTGCATACTCCTGCATCAACATAAGTTAACATGACAAATAAATGGCAGCAAATTGCAACCACCAAAAACAATACAACTTTTTATTGTCAAAGCACCTTCAATTTATGATAATGAGGCTCATTGCATGGTACAGGGTTAAACCTCAGTAACTCATCAACATATTCTAAATGAATTTTCTTTAAACTTGGGTCCTGATGACACAACCATAACTCAACTTTTGTCCCACACTCTTTTATCCCTTCTGCCCATTTCTGAGCTTCAGTCAAATTCATTACCATATCCCGAACCTACATCCAAAAACAAAGTGGAATTTAGTACAGAGCAGAATGTTTTTACTGAAGCACATTCAAAGGACACGACTAGAACTCACAGAATCCATCTCGGAACCAGCCCAAAGAAATTGTTCAGCCTTCCTTAGTGTCGTAACAAATGCATCAGTCACAAAATCTTTTTGAAGAATAGTACTAGATTGCAGAAGCCATTCTGTAGCAAGTTGAGTGAAAGTAATGGAGCTACCTTTCACCTATACACAACAAGGAGTCTCAGAAGACTATAGTACGATTTTTAAACAAAACAAACATATCCATAACAATACCAGCATTATATTAGATTATTCCATAAAGTTCAACATAGCATAGCACTAACAGGAGAGCAGCACAGTCAAAGATATAGAAGCAGAAGGACGTTGAATCTTTTGATTTCAGAAAGATAAGTAAACTTAAGTATTGGAAGCAATATTGTAATTTGGAGTGGGGTAAAATGAAATATGCATATATATCTGACCTTTTTTGTTAATGCACTCAGACATGAAGACTGCCTTTTTACACTTCTACTCTCAGCTTTGTCTTCAGAAGTAGATTTGTCAAAAGAAAATGCCAAGTCATACAATACACCAAGTGAATGACGATAGAGAAGACGAAGTTTTGCTGGTTTGCACTCACAAAGGTGTTCCCAGTGCTGCACAAGAGAAAACTGATTTCAGTCTATAAAACAGAAAACACCTGTAAGGGAACAAAGCATGATTATTCAAATCCTAGAAATCTTAAGCTGTCCAAAGGACTTCTAGACATTACAATATCGACATTTCAAATTCTTCTCAGAACCCAACTGTACAGTATAGTTCCTTGTACATATGGGGTTAAACCACATCACTAAGAGATTAGATTTGCAGGCTTATTTCGTATGTATGGTAGGAACCAATGTTATCGAATGGCGGCCATGGCGGAAAGCGGTGGCAGGATTTCAACAATTCGCCATGGCCATTTTACACATGATGGCATATATGGTGGCTTATATGACGGCAAAAAATAGCGGACTTTGGCCTCTCCGCCATGGACTTCCATAGACAACACTGGTAGGAACCATTGGCCATAATAGTAGAAATTGACAAGGGCAGTAGTTTCATTTCCTAGAATAATGTGTATATTATTTCAGATTAAGATCACGCGCTCTTTTAATGAAACAGTAAGAAAAAATGTATCTAACAATTTTTTATCTGCTTTAAAATTCTTAAACTTACTTGATACATTAAAAAAAACAACCACAAGGTTCATAATTATGCAAATACAGACAATAATAGGATCCTCATATCTGTCATACAATAATCTTTTCCCTGATCAGCACCAGTACAACTACAACCAAGCATATTTTTATAAAGAACTGTTTCCCAAAATCCTGATATTGGTGGCATCAGAAGAAGATGAATGCTTCATGACAATAAAACACAATATCAATAACCTCAGTCACATTCATTTACCTCCAGACACACAAAAGATGATGGCCTGCAACTGCATACAACTGCAGATAGATAGAGATATTGCTGGCAAATAATGCATGTTGGATCCTATAAAAGACACCAGTAAATTAGACCGAAAAGACCAAATTAATGAATTATCGTTGCATATTATGATATGTTAAAAACACGCAGTACCTCTTCAGTTCCTACATATTGCGGACATTTTCGAGGAGCTAAACAAGAAGATTTAACAATGCCACTTTTCCAAAGTTTCTCCCTCCAGAATTTTTCCCTATCCGATATCCTCAACAATTCCATTTTCAAATAAGATGACCCTCTGCTATCAACATCACCATACTGAACATTGAAAAACACGTAAGAGAGTCAGCAACATTGATCAACAACTAAACTTTAATAATATGTAGGACTTATGTTAGAAAGATGCATAGAAATCACATTAGTGTTTGGGCAGAAGTTACGTAATATTAGCAGGCAGTTTATTTTATTATTATTAAATATATATATATATATATATATATATATATATTGTGTAGGCAGTAAGTGTTATGTAACTGATGTAGAAGTCACAAAACTGCTGTAGGAAGTTAGAATTGTAAATATAGGCTAAAAGGGAAAAAGGAGGGCATTCAGTATTTCGTATGTTGGTTGGTTTGAGAGAGACTAGGCTCTCTAATTCCTAGAGGTTGTTTAATTTACAGCAATTTGCATTTGTATGTTTTCTGATAATTACATTTTATGTATGTGTTAGTAACTGATAGAACCACTGGTATCTATGACTAAGCTGAATTGAATCAATGAACAATACCTAACCAGAACCAATATGATTCTGTTAGGAGTAGTAACTCTCACTTTATTGAATTGAATGAATATAGAAGATGATACAATAGATCCCTCGATCTTGTCCTGGTTCCTCAACCAGTGGTTACAACGAACTCCCAACTAACTCTCTCATTCTCACTTACTTTCCTTTTATAGAAAAAACTCCTAACTGCCTAAGCCAAGCTATTAGACACGTGTTACAATTAGGAAGGCTTCATCCAAACCTTCCTATTTCCCCTCTTATATACATTTCTAATAATAGGCTTCCGCCTATTCCTATCAATACTTTCCTTTTATAGAAAAAACTCCTAACTGCCTAAGCCAAGCTATTAGACACGTGTTACAATTAGGAAGGCTTCATCCAAACCTTCCTATTTCCCCTCTTATATACATTTCTAATAATAGGCTTTCGCCTATTCCTATCAATACCCCCCCCCTAAAAGAATTAACTTGTCCTCAAGTTGAAAGTCTGGAAATTTGTCTTGAATATCAGCTGCCAATTCCCAACTATTCTCATGGTTGGCTAAATCTTGCCACTTAACTAACACTTCCAAGTGACCCTGTTTATCCTCTCTACTATTCAGAATATCTTCGGGTGATACTTCAAGTTCAAATTCTTCATTCAACATAGGTGGTAGTGATTGAGGTTTTATGGTTTGGTTTGATAGCTTTTTTCAACAATGAAACACGAAATACTGGGTAAATTTTAGCATAGTCAGGTAAAGCCAACTTATAAGCAACAGGTCCCACTTTACTCACCACCTGATAAGGCCCATAGTATCTTGGTGCTAGTTTAGCATAAGGCCTATTAGCTAATGACTTAAGCTTGTAAGGCTGTAATTTAAGATATACCCAATCATCCACCTCAAATTCCACCATTCGTCTATGCTGATCAGCATATTGTTTCATCTGATTTTGAGCCTTGGACAAATTAGCTTTCAATTCGTCCAAAATAACATCTCTATGTAACAACATTTGATTGATATCCTCAATTTTAGAAGGTATAGCCCCTGCCTCTAACAAAATAGGAGGGTCCGTACCATATAAAGCACGAAAAGGAGTCATACCAGCCGACATATTGTAGTTTGAATTAAACCAAAATTCTGCCCAGTGCAGCCAATCCAACCATTTCTTAGGCTTAGGACCCACAAAACACCTGAGATACGTCTCTAAGCACCTGTTAGTAACTTCAGTCTGACCATCTGATTGTGGATGGTAAGAAGTACTCATTTTTAGTTGAGTGCCAGCCAATTTGAACAATTCTCTCCAAAATTGGCTCATGAATAAAGGATCTCTGTCTGATACAATAGTAGTAGGAAACCCATGTGATTTCACTATTTCCTTCACAAAAACAGTAGCTACTTCCATGGCTGAGTAAGGGTGGCCTAAAGCAAAGAAATGAGCATACTTGGATAATCTATCTACTACTACCAATATTGTATCCTTTCCTCTTATCCTAGGTAAAGCACCAATGAAATCTAGAGAAATATCCATCCAAACTTGCTGCGGAATAGGCAATGGCTGTAGCAATCCCGTAGGGGTAAGTGTCGAATATTTACTTCTTTGACATACCTCGCATTGTTCAACAAACTTCTTAATATCTGACCTCATGCCTTCCCAAAACAGAAATGTAGCAATCTTCTTGTAAGTTCTAAAGTACCCTGAGTGGCCTCCCATAGGTGTTTCATGACATTATGAAATAATGACATGAATCCTATTAGATGATTTTGACAGTACTAACCTCCCTTTATAATAAAGAACCCCTTTTTTCAATTCAAAATTCTGATGTCTAGTGGGTGAAATAATCAAATTTTGCATCAATTTCACCATTTAGAGTCCTGCTGCAACTCCTGATTCCATGTTGCTACTTCCTCAACTGTTAAAACTGATATTGCTGCATATATCATTTTCCTTGAAAGAGCATCAGCCGCAGAGTTTTCAGTCCCAAGTTTATACTGTATTTCAAAATCCAGACCCACCAACTTAATAGCCCATTTGAACTGCTCATCTGAGAACAACCTCTATTCAGTCAGGAATTTCAAGCTTTTCTGATCTGTTTTAACAATAAAGTGTCTTCCCATCAAATAATGTCTCCATTTTTGAATTGCTTGAACCAAAGCCATTAATTCTCTTTCATAGACTGACCTTTGCTGAGCTTTTGCAAATAACCCTTTACTCCAAAATGCTAAAGGTTTTCCCCCTTGCATTAATACAGCTCCTAGGCCTTTGCTAGATACATTGGTCTCCACCACAAATTCTTTATTAAAATCAGGAATAGCTAACATAGGCAAATCCATCATCACAGATTTTAATTCCTCAAAAGCAGCAGTAGCTTCTACTGTCCACACAAATGCATCTTTCTTGAGTAAATCTGTGAGTGGCTTAGCTTTCTTCCCATAGTTTTGGACAAATCTTCTGTAATATCCCGTCAGCCCTAGAAATCCTCTTAGACTCTTGATATTAGTGGGTTGAGGCCAAGACTTCATATCTTCTATTTTAGAACAATCAGCAGTCACTCCCCCAGCTGAAATGATGTGTCCTAAATATTCCAGACTAGTTTGTCCAAATGTACACTTCTTGAAATTTTCCTTCAATCCATTTTGTTTTAGCACACTCAAAGTTGTATGCAGATGTTGTACATGTGAACTCATGTCAGCACTGTACACTAATATGTCATCAAAGAAGACCAACATGAATTTCCTCAAATAAGGCTTTAGAATTTCATTCATTAAGGCTTGGAAAGTAGAAGGGGCATTAGTTAACCCAAAAGGCATGACTAGAAACTCATAATGTCCTTCATGAGTTCTAAAAGCAGTTTTCTCCACATCTTCTGTTCTCATTCTAATTTGATGGTACCTCGATTTGAGGTCCAACTTAGAAAATATCATAGCTCCTCCCAATTCATCCAACAATTCCTCAATGATTGGAATTGGGAATTTATTAGGAATGGTAATTTTATTCAGAGCTCTGTAATCTACACAGAACCTCCATCCACCATCCTTCTTTTTCACCAGCAATATAGGACTAGAATAGGGACTTATACTCGGTCTAATCACCCCAGCCTCTAACATCTCAGTTACCAATTTCTCTACCTCATTCTTTTGGTAATAAGGACATTTATAAGGCCTCACATTAGGTATCTCCGCTCCTTCCTTCAAGTGGATGGCATGGTCATGCCTTCTAGAGGGTGGTAGCCCTTGAGGATTTTGAAATACCTCCTGAAATTGCTGTAATAACTCCTCTAACTCCCCTGAGACCTGCTGTTTCTCCTGCTGAAGTTCTGTAGTTGTCTCACCTTGCATCAGCAACCCTTCACCTTCTTTCAACAATACTTGCATGAATGCCCCATAGGATAACTCAGTTTTAGTTGGAGCAGGGTCCCCTGTTATAGTAATTAATTAATTTCCTTTTTTCACTGTTAGTTCCATATTACCAAAATTTGTTTTCACCCTTCCTAAACTTGCAAGCCATTCCAACCCCAACACTAGATCAACTCCCTTCAAATTAAACAAGTAGAAGTCTTGAATCACTTCTAACCCTTGCATCCAGATTTTCAATTCCTTACACTTGCCTTGACATCTAATTTGATGTCCATCACCTACCTCTACTGTATAAGTTTGAGTAGCTGCCACCATAAGTTGTAACCTTTCAACCATTTCTCTTGCAATAAAGTTGTGAGAGGCCCCACAATCTATAAAAATCACTACTGGAGTCTCCTTGATTGTTTCTCCTACTTTCCATGACTTAGTAGAAGTGAGGCCCGTCATAGAATACATGGATAATTGCAAAGAATTCAGAGCTTCTCACACTTCTGATTCCTCATTCTCCTTATCTACTTCTTCCTCCTCAGCCAATATGAGCATTCTCAATTGTTTATTCTTACATACATGATCTCTATTAAAGGGTTCATCACAATGAAAACATAACCCTCTTTCCCTTTTTTCTTTCATCTCAGCACTAGTCAATTTTCTGTAATCTCCCCTCACTCTAGAACTTTCACTACTTTGATTATGTCTCATAGTATTATTTACACTCCCGATTGATGATGCTTCTCTGTTGTTATTCATTGGTGGTTGGGGTTCCAATGTCACTACCTTGCTGTAAGAATTTAGCTTATAGGAATTGTAAGATCTAGTGTAAGTCCCACTGTTTTTCTTTGTTAATATCAAATTTTTCTGTTCAACAAGTATAGCTTTTTGAATCAATTCTGAGAGATTAGTCAACTCATACAACTTAACTTCTGCCTTAATTTCTTCTTTCAATCCATTAAGAAATAATCCCCTAACAAAATCTTGGTTAACTTCCCTTAAAGCCCCAGCATATTTCTCAAACAATTCAACATACTCTTCAACACTATTGTTTTGTTTCAAGGAAAGTAATAATTCGAACGAATTTTAAATCATAGAAAGCGTCTTACCACCGCAATCTTGAAGCTTTCCCACGTTGGATTAGGGGAGTAACCTTCCCACCATTGATACCAACTAAGAGTTTTGCCTTCTAACGAAATCATCGTAGCTTGCACCTTCTCTTCTGGCGTCACTCCTCTGAGTGCAAAATATGTCTCTAATTTCTGAACCCACCCATAAGCATCATCTCCAGCAAAAATAGGGATTTCTAACTTTCTCCATCGACATGGATTCACGTTCTGCCTATGACTTTCACCTTCGTTCTCGTTCTCACTCCCCTCATCAAACAAGTTTCCTTCTTGATTCACCCCTAACTTGCTCGCTATTGCAGCTAACAGATCTTCCGATTTTTTCATTCGAGCTTCATGGAGCTCCATTCGCATCTTCAATATTTCACGATCTTTCCTCAATTCCTCGAACTCATTGTTCCAGTTGTCTTCGTTTCTGGTTGCCATGCTTCTGGTAAAAACCATAGACGAGCTCGTATGGTGGTTCCACTCCCTCAGGGCACCTAGATCGGTGCTCTGATACCAGTGATAGAACCACTGGTATATATGACTAAGCTGAATTGAATCAATGAACAATACCTAACCAGAACCAATATGATTCTGTTAGGAGTAGTAACTCTCACTTTATTGAATTGGATGAATATAGAAGATGATATAATAGATCCCTCGATCTTGTCCTGGTTCCTCAACCAGTGGTTACAACGAACTCCCAACTAACTCTCTCATTCTCACTTACTTTCCTTTTATAGAACAAACTCCTAACTGCCTAAGCCAAGCTATTAGACACGTGTTACAATTAGGGCCTATCAGTCACGTGTTACAATTAGGAAGGCTTCGTCCAAACCTTCCTATTTCCCCTCTTATATACATTTCTAATAATAGGCTTTGGCCTATTCCTATCAGTAACCCTCTCTGCAGAAGTAATTTCTCAAATCCCAGATTTGTATACTGCTGTCCATTGATAAACAGTGTCAGTTTCGTAGTATTTCCCCATTAATAAACTGTAACAATACCAGTTTCTAACACATCAGTGCACTCTGTTAAGTATAAGTAACAGGAGGATAAGAAATCCTCTTTAAAAACATATGCACAAAAGCATCACACCACTGATTGCAGTGATCTGTCGCAGTTGTTCTTTTATATGTATAAAAAGACAACATTAAAAAATACTTAAATTAGAGTAGTTTAGTTTGCTAGTATGATTTCGTTATAAATTTATAATAATAAAATTGGTACCAAATTTTCTGAATTGTAGAAGAAAATAGTGAAAACAAAAAATTCACAAAATATTGGACAAAAGAAAGGAGAACGATGGCAAGATGGCATTTTAGTGATCATCAGGAATACATACAGCAGAACATCTCAGCTTTTTGATTCGTCAAGATATTCTCATTTAAACGGATGCAACATACTCAGAACAAGTGCAAACCTGGGCTACTACACAAAGAAGCTCCTCATGAGACAAGACAGCTGTTTTGTGATACCGCTTATAGAGATCAGCTCCAAATGCACCATATGGTAGCCAGTCAGCTGGGGCAAAATTGACTGCCTCTGCACAATTTAGACCTGAGAACACAAACATATTATACAAATGACATACTTAGATTATATTTAAACTGGTAATTGGGGATGGAGACAAAATGTAACTGCATACCAAGATTGAAACCACCATGATAAGATTGGGGGAAAGTAATAACAAAATTTCCAGGCTCCTGGCAAACATCAACAGTTAAAAGAAATGTGCCAAAGGTTTAATACATACAAAGAGAAGACTATGATAAATAAAAGCAGCAGTGCTGCAGTAAGATTTCCAGCAAAACATGCAACGAGGTACACTGAAAATAAGCGATCATAAGTTTGGAGTGCAAATGAACTTGAATTTAATTAAACTCACAGCATCTGTTACTCTGTTTTAGTTACAATTTCAATGCATAATAACTACAATAGCAACCCACAATACTTTCCACAAATTAAATTATAAATGTCTACTAGCTGTGGAGTGTTTATTTATATTGCATACAATATAATACTACCTCAAGTCTTTTTTCATTATGACCAAATGAAGTATAACTTACATCAATGTAAATTATGTAATGCATTTTTATTCTAATTGTGTGATTTTAATGAAATCTTGTATTTAGTATTTACAACAGAAAACTATAAAATTCACCAATGACAAGCAAGGTATATGAAACCTGAAGTATGCTGTAGACAGGAACTCCATTTTCTTGCAAGACAGATGGGTTTAACATGGTAACAAGCTGAAACAGTAGATCAGGTTGTGCATCAAACAGGTCAGGAAGACTGCTTCTCATCACCTACAAGGAAATGGAATATTTTATGACATGGACAACAAATATATGTCCACTCAAACAGGTACAAACTTCAACTATCAACACATCCTTAAAATTGAAAATTCAGGGCCCATTTGATTTCAAAAAATGTTTTCTGATTTTATTTTCTTTTTTCACTTCTAATTTAATTAAATTAGAAAACTGACACCTTTCACCTTGCTTTCTGTTGTCGAAATTTTATAGGAAACAGAAAAAACAAAAAAAATGTTTCACTCCAGGAAACAAAATGAAAACAAGGTCGTAGAGTTGTAATTAAAAGTGTAAACATGAAATGAGGAAAGAAAATGTTTTCTCAAAATCAAACTGACCCTTAGAAACCCACCAGTATATGAGAATTATATGACTATATATAGTCCCAAATATTTTTTTTTCCAGATTTTGGAACTTAAAGCAGGAGATATAATATAAAACATGCCATAAAGAATGAATTCGCATACAACGAAATGTGGGCAGTACTACCAAAAACTTAAAACAAAATTTTGATGACCTCAAAACTTAGAGCAATGATAATCAAAAGATTCATCAATAGAAAAAACTTATGTTCTGTAAACATGTAAGGTAAAATAGCTTCACACTTACAGGCCAGGTAAGATAAAAATAATTTTGGTAAAACATAGCTCTCCAAATTTAAATAATTTTGATTGGGTGTTTGTATTAGCTCGTTTCTATAACTGTAATTTTAATATCATTGTAAAAGTATTATGTATGATCATGGCGGGCGGCCAAAAACCCGCCTTATAAATATGGTGCTGCGACCTGTGGCAGATATAATAGACGCTGTAGCCTGTGTAGTGGTTGGCACAGAATCTGCCAAGCCATAACGCCATTGAGGAAATTGACAACACTTACTATCTTCACCTCAATACAATTATTAAAAAATCCCTCTACACTGCATGTGACTACTTGCATTTATTCATTATTTGGAATAAGATGACCAATCATGCCATAGTTATTCCACCTCTTGTCTTGTTCTTCTAAATAAAAAATAAAACGATTTCAATGGATGAGTAGAATCCATTTGATAATATTAACTTTCTACATTAATAACTTCACTTCCTTGCCATTCACATGCATCATGTGCACCCAAGACTACTGAGTGAATGCACATATTTGTGCAAAAAAGACACTAGTTAGGGTTCTATAATGAAAGAAATTTGGACGGTTACAACATAAACCTTTAATCCTACAGGTATAAGGTTGAACTAAACAAACAAAATTAAGTGTAAATTACATGCTTTTGGGTGGAAAAAAAATGGTAGTAGTAGTGGTGTATAGATACAACAAAAAAGCAAGACCTACCTTCTCAAATGCCCTGGCGTGACTACCAGGAACACTGTACCAGCACTTTGGCTCTCCCCTAGAACAAAAGAAATTAGAATTAACATTACAAGACAGAAAACATGAAGTGGCAGTAGCAATCTACAATCCAAATATATTTTTGAAAAATCCTAAAGAGTAAAATGCATCGCAAACACTAGCAGATGATTTCTACATTATGGCTCCATGATAAACAAATTCTACGAAAAGCAGAGCAAACAAAAAATTCATGAAAACTTCAATGTGCAAAAGAACTGCCGCGAGCCACATAAGCCTTGGGCAAATTGACTCCCCGAGCTGAGTGTCAAGAAAACCGTTGAGCTTTCAAAAGGAAAAAAAAAGTGCATAGTATAATAGTCTCTTTGTTTAAATGTGCCTTGGAAAACTACATTTTCCCATTTGCGGTGGCCAGAATCTTAACCAATGGTCTTTAAATAATTATAATTACACTAGAATGTAGAAGCAATACAAAACTAAACCAGAATAATAATTTTCTGAGGGAGGAGAAAACTTTCCAAGTTCCAACACAAAATTTGAAATTGAAGCGGATATAAGGATGTCATACAAAATCATTTGCACCTTTCTTTCTATTTTGGCTACCTAGAAACTAAATATCAACGTAACTTCATTAAATTTTAAGTTGATGATTAGATTATTCACTTTCTTGTTGCCATATAACTTTAGCAGATTGTATTTTCTATATCTAATAAGTTGTTCTCAATAGAGTAAATGTTACGAAATTGCTTCAAAACCAAGAATGAGTAAAAGGGGTTTGGGTAGAAAATTTGGAGGACTGCTATTTGCTACTGCCTTTTTGTAGAAGACATCAAATGCTAAGGGTACTTCTTGGCTCCCGTGTCTTGCAAGGTAAGCTTTTGCTTTCTTAGATGGAGAGTACTTCATACATATTTTAGACTCTTCATGCTTCTTTACCTAATATATGTGCTATTTTTGTGTATTAACCAGCCCTTCAGTTCCTCGGGGAAAGGAACCCGGATTAAACTACCGTTTGGTCGGAAAGTAAGTAAAGTCTTAACAAGAATACTACGCAAATGATTCGACCTTAGTTGAAGCTCATTAACCACTTGAGTCACACCACTTGATAACCTAAAATTTATACAATTGAATCAATAAGTTCAAGTGGTACATCAGAAGTACACGACAACCAAAAAATTTAACAAATTTACATTGTCGCAAATACAACCAAATCTAGCTCCTGCAATCATATTATAATAATTGAACATGATGTTCACTTCATAAATTGTTGGAATTCCACCACTACATCACTTTAATTTTCCCTATTTATATACAACAAAAACAGGCACATAGTTCTCGACAAAAAAGGTATTAATATAAACAAAAAAAATGATGAATTGATGGTGTTTATAATTAATATATACTCAAGAAGAAAAAAATCAATTATAAATTGAAAACAGGGATAAAATAAAATTAGAACATACCAGTGTAGGTAATTCATCGAATAAAAGCAGTGATCCTCAAAATGCCAGCAAAAGGATGAGAATAGCATCCCAATATACAGCCAGGGTACCATAACACCAGTAATATTGTGATGAACAGCTTGGAGCATTGAGCCTTTTAACTTGGGCAAGTTATTCAGGTTCCATGGGTTAGTAGAGTATTCTTGCCATAACTTGTCATCAATAGATTGTGGTTTCTGATTAGTTGCATTTGGGAAACCACTCCCATAGAGAGACGTATCCAAGTCATTTCCATACATAACCTCAACCTCACCAATCGATCCCTCCACAATCTCCCAGAACTTTTTCTCTATTTGAACCCTCGAAACCGGTCCCTGTCCAAACCATCTCCTCCTCGACCGGTTCGCAATGCGCTTAAAAGTTTCCAACGAGTAATGCTTCCCAGGCACAAAACCAAAGCTGTCCCTATCAGAACTCAAGCAGTTGAAACAATACCAGTTCCCTGGAGGAATTTGCTTCAACGGCGGTGAAAGACAATAAATATGCCATCCTTTATCGCACCTATCACACAAAAGCATTACCTCCCCATGCAATCCACTTTTACATTGTTCACAAATCTGACCACGATCTTCTTCCCTCACTTTTCGATCCTTAACTTTGAAACAATCTGCAACACACGAACTCTCTACCCCGTGATCATTCTTACAATCCTCTTGCACACCTTTCTTACAACTCACACCCTTTCCTCGATTAACCCGGTTACAAAACTTCTCATAATCATAAAGATGCTCCCTATACAACTGACACAACACATGCTTAGCACAATCAGAAATCTTAACCGAAGATTTCGATTTCACAAACCTAGCAACATCTCCCCACTTCTTTCCATCAACAACCTTATCATACCCGCCAAACCGTTTCACAGCATTAAAAAGCTTACACAAATCCAAATCCTCACCTTCAAACACAATCTTTTTCTTAAGCTTCTTACTACAGTGATCCTTCAAAAACCTAGAGTATTCCAACTCAAAAGTCTTGGAATCAGAAGCAGCAGGTCGAACCTGAAGCTTGTGAATAGCTTGAGTCTTTGTAGGGAAAGTGAAAGAATCAAGATCCAAAGCAAAAGGAGGTTTCCAATTTTTAGGAGGAACAATCCTACAAATTCCATAGGGTTCAGCTTCCGGTCTAATCTTGTGAATGAAGTCCAAAGGATCTTTGAATTCATCTTCGGTAGGGTAATAAACAGGTGCAGCAGGTATAGTAGGGGGTGCAACACTCAAATTTGGCCCTACCACACCTTTTTCAACAGCCCTAGGTTTACCCTTTCCCATAACTACTACTACTTCTACTATGCTACTGCGAATTCATGAATATAAACTGCAAATGGTAAAGTATGAGCAACATAACGGAGAGGGAAGTAAATAGCAGAGAGAGAGGTTGCGTTTACCTTTGCGTTTGAAGAAGAAGAAGAAGAAGAGTCAATGAGAGTGGAGGAGATGGATGGATATGTGAACAGATATTTAGCAGCAAACTTGTAAAACTCAACTGTACTCTTTCTTTCTAACTTTTAAATTATAAATAAATATAAATAAACGGAAATACTAAAATTAAATTACTTCTTCCCTTTGTCAAAAAAGAAAAAGATAAACAAATCACTTTTTCTTTGCGGTAGTGTCCTGGGAAAGATAACAATAATAATTTATTGGTATTCCATAACAATTATTTATGCTATTTATATTCTCTAAAACTCACTAATACTTTTGGCTTAATTACCTTTTTAGTTATGACTTATTTTTTTTAAGTTCCTTAACTTCTAATAAAATAAATATTTGTCTTTTAGTTTTATTTTATTAGTTCAAGTTAGTGATTTCTGTTAATTTACTATTACATAAGTATAATATTTTAATATTTATAGCTTTTTTTGTTTATTTAAAATAAAATTTAATTAATTTCGTTCCTTTATCAAATTAAGAACTATAATCCTAAAAAAATTCAAATTATCTTTCCTTTTCAAATCAAAAAACCCATAACCCAAAGGATATACACATTTTCCATTACTGTAGTTGGTTATCCCAATTCCACCTTGTGTGAGAACTAAACCTTAAACAATAAACAATCAATTCATGTTTTCTTGCTTACTTTACCTCTTTTTGTCAGTAGCATCAATGAGTTTCCGTTCCCTTCTTTATTTGAGTTGTCAAGTGAAGAGTATGGTAGATAGTTGTATAATATTTACTAATTATTGCTATGTAATGAAAATTCTTTATTTTCTCCATATTGGGCTCATTAATTTTTCCTCTTTCCAATACAATGCAATGGATATCTAACCAAAATTAACTTAGGATATTTAAAATAGGGTCTAAAAACTGTATATTTTTTATATTATAATCTCAAATATTTTGTTTAAGATTTTTAGAAAGTCATTTTAATTTTATATTTAAAAACACGACTTTCATTTTAAAAAGTCATTTTAATTTTATACTTAAAAATAATATAAATTTTTTAAATTCATTTGTTACCGATTAAAAATATAATTTTGACATTTAATAACTTAAATATTCATTATTTAATATTTTAATATGATAAAAATCATATTTTAAATATATATATATATTTCAAAAATAATTTCTATGAAGAAATTTTCAAACTAAATTTTATTTTAATTATTTTTTAAAATTTAATCATTCAAATTCATAAAAAATAGAAGAAATAATTAATATCATATCTTAAGATAATTTATTTAATCTAATTTTTTATTTAACATATGTTTTAACAAAATAATTAAAATACTATAAAAATCATTTTTTAAAAATCTTTAAAAAAAACAGACTCATTAAATTTAAATGTATATTGTTTAATCTTTATTGTGATTACAAATATTATTAACTACATGAGAGTAGAATTTTGTTGGATCGAATATACTTATAACCTGCATGTTATAGAGCATCCATAATGATAGTTGAATCAACTTTTGTTTGGTGACTTGAAAAAGCTTCGTAATTAGTTTGTTGCAAAATTTTGGCTTTATTTATTTAACCAAAAAACGAAGTCAAATCCCAATATTTAAAAATCGTTGTTCCAAACCCCCCTAATAAAATTAAACTCTTCATATACTGCACTTTTGTCACATAGGTTTCAAATGAATTAGTTCCAATACGTACACATTGAATCTTTAATTACGGAAACAATATCCAGATTAGCATAAGACAAGAACTGTTTTGCAAAGGTAAGGAAATGTATCTTTCATTAAAGTGCAAAACAAACTAAACTCCACCAAGTGATTACAATGCCAAAGTGAGACAAAAGCATCTCAAGTGACTTCCATTACACAAATTCTTAGCATGATTAAAAATATGCTAAGCATAAAGTAAAAGCTAAGACTAAAATGTTTTCAAGATGTTTCAGCAAATGTTGTAATATAAACAGACATATTTAAACACCATAAACAGACACATAATTACATCACATAATCGATATTACTTTTAATCTACATTTCTCTCCTTCACAAACATAAGGCAATTGAATTCAGCTCAGTAGCAGCACTCTCTGAACACATGATCTATATTGTTTCCCCATTTGCTATAGTACATCCCCACAAGCTTGTCAGCTGGTGTCATACCTGATAGTAGTTTTATGTCACATAAAGTTATGAGAAATTAAGCAATAAAATTATATTTCTAGGAACCATGTTGTTTTCACATTATGTTCTCCTTATCTCTTGAAGATTAAGATTGTTAAAACATGTGAGTTGATTTAGTCCCTTCTAATTATGTTTACAAGATTTTGGATTATTGTGCAGAATGCAAGATGAACAAAATAATATTAAACAAACTTAGAACAAACTTAGATACCTGTTTCAACCACTTCCATCAATGGATCTAAAAAAACAGATTCATTTAAACATCTTCTGTCCAAGCCATCCTGAAAAAACAAAATGATTGGCTGATTTAGTCAAAGACTTCTAGATAATAAAATTAGCACAACAATTAGCATATACAATACCTTTGCCCACTTCAACACATCTTCAGCAACATGTTGCAGCAATCTACCTTGAAATGGTGTCCTTAAACCAGTAAAAGGAACCTGAATATAACAATATCATATTTAGGTCCTAAGGTCATAGAGACTTTTAAAACAATAAATAGAAAGAAAAAGACATAAACCTCAACTTTTTGATTTTGTTGTTTTTGGTTACCTGATTTCTTAAATATTGTCTATCTTCAGTAGTCCAATCGCTAATCATATCTAAAACATTATGTAATGAAACTTCATCATATAGTAGACCTACCTGACACAGAAAAAATTGACACAATAAACTAATGTTAGATTAACTAAAAGAATAGATTTTTGTGTGTGCATTAATTAGGACTAATTGTTAAAGTATACTTAACTAATGTTAGATTAACTAAAAGAATAGATTTTTGTGTCTGCATTAATTAGGACTAATTGTTAAAGTATACTATAAGAGTGAAGGTTGTAGTTTTTACTTGTACGTGCAAAAGTTTAAGGCGAGATCTAACACGTTATCTCGTGACATTTGCTAAATTCCCACCACATGCCATGCCAAAACAGTTATATTTCATAATTTTTTATCCTTATTAATTAAATCTCATCAATCAAGTTATACGCTTTAGAGATCTTAACAAAAGCTTTGTATAAAATGAAGATATATATTGGATTATGTCTTCCAAAGATAGACGAATTACCCAAAAAGCTGGCAAAGCACATAACATATTCAAAGAGCCCCCATCAGCACCTCTCATTTCCATGTATCTCTTTAGCCTCACCTGCATAATTTTACATTTTTTACATGTCCAACTTAATTTAAAGTTCAAAATCTAAAGATAGATATGTAGCACTACAAACTTTAGTGCCCAAAGATTGTACTAATGATGTTGATTTTTTTTTTTTTCTAAAATTATTTTTTTGAATTTTGGAAATATTTGGGGTTTTGTAGTTGATAATGGATTGGGGGAAATGAAGAGATTTGAGAGTATTTGAGTAACCTCAGGAAATATTGTTGTCAGGTGATTTTCCCAGTCACTTAGTGTTGGCACTTGACCTCTAATGACAGACACTTTACCAGCCATAAAGTCCTGCACAAATTAATTAAGTACATTTAACCATGTTACACAAATTAATCACCCAATAACATGTAAGTATTATGTATCTAAAAGTACATATTTGATAAAGAATTAAGAAATAGAAGATAACCCGAAATGACATGCCAGTGCAGGCAATATATTTATTTTTTCGATAAACAAATATCATCGGTACATCGAGTGCATAATCAACAAACTGCTCAAATCTGTAAGAAAAATACAAAACAAATCAAATCAGACATCACTGAATTATACACTGATATGTGCACATGTATTAGTTAAATTGATACATCTTTTTTTTTTATATATAAAAAAAGTGATGAATGTGTTTATTATATAAATTTTTATTTTTTAATCATTGTCTAACATAACAACACCGTTTTTATTTTTATTTTTGATGAATAAGCACATCACCACCACATTATGTCTCTCTCTTTTGATGCTATTATAATGAAAGTATATATTAGAAAAGTAAGCATAAAATCGAACATACCCAAAAGTTTCACAAAAAACAAATGGGAGCATTCCACTGCGATGTTTGTCAAATTGACTTGACAAATAACTGTTTGAGCAACAACAACAACAAAAAATTCAAATGCAAAAATAAAAAAATAAAAAAAGTTAATTATGGTAATAAAATAATTCAAACAATTATAAACCTTCTAAAACTGGCATAACCGTTTGGAACTCCTTGCTTGAAAGGTGAATTTGCAAATAAGGCTGTAGCTAACTGGTTTAATTTAATTGTTGTACAAGTCAGATACAATAAGAAATTAAGAAACATGAAATTTTTAGCACATTATAGAATGAACATAAATTAATTTTTTTACTGGTTGTAATGCAAGACTGGCACGCATTTTCTTGATCATGTCTGCTTCAGAACTGAAATCCAAATTGACCTATGCCCACAAATATAAACGATAAATTTTTTTTGATAAATTTGTCACAATAACTAATTTATTGGTTGTGCATTGTAATTGAAGCTTAAAACTTAACTCACCTGAACAGAGCATGTCATTAATAATGAATGGACACCAAGTAATCCAATTTTTCTGAAGTAATTTTGCATAATGTCATAACGTACCTAGAATAACATCATCTATATAAATGATTGAGAAAATTTACATAACTCTATTAATTGAAATATAAATTTAAAAGTTTGATAAAAGTAAGTAAATACCAAATAAATATGATTGAGTACCTTGGGCACATGTGGTATGTCATCAATTCTCCATTTAGGCTGAAACCCTAGTCCCAAAAATCCAATTCTCATTTCCTCTGCAACAGTTTTAACCTATCAAACATGAGATCAAATAAATTGTGTTGCAGTTCACAATCTCAAAGTCATGACTGCCTTCAAAATATATATGTTGTTGCAGTCTATGGTATGTATATATATATGGTAAGTGGTAACACAATGTTAAATTAAAATAAAATAAAATAAAATAAAATAAAATAAAATAAAATAAAATAAAATAAAATAAAATAAAATAAAATAAAATAAAATAAAACACTATCAATTAAATTATAGTAAGTTGCACATACTGACCTGATAGAGGTGTGAATTGATCTCATCATAAGTTTGATGCAATGTTTTCAAAGGTGCACCACTAAGTTCAATTTGACCACCAGGCTCCAATGATATGCTTTGGTTTCCCTGAATAAATTTTTGTAGATATATAAATGTGACAATTTCCTTTTAGTTTTAGTGTTTCGGCCATATTTCAGATTATGGATGTGTTTCTTATATTTTTCGTAAAAATAACACTTCAAAATAAAATCATTTTTGAAAGTTTGTTACAATTTTAAAAAAATAATCTATTTTGAAAATATATTTTTAGTAGTTTTTTTTTATATAATTTCATTCAAATAATACATTTTATTTTCTTAAAAACATCTAAAAAAATATTATTAAATTATAAAACACCAAAATCACTTTTTTTTTCTTTAATTTTTAAACCACGGTCCTATATGTAATTTAAGGTACTTATTTTCATAAAGGAAAAAAAAAATTATGAGTGAAGAGCTTACGGTTTTGAGTCCTATGATGTTGTCACCTTCCATAATTTTATCCCAATCAAACCTCGCAGCAATACTATTGAGTAAAGCTGATATTTGGTTGTATTTGATTGGACGTAAACTATCAACCTCAAAACCAAACTTCTCATGCTCCGTACCTATTCTGCAATGATCCATACACAATTTGACATTCAATAATTCTTCACTCCATATTCAAACATTTTATTACAAAATCTATCTATAAAATAAACACCTAAACTCTAAATTACTTTGCATCGAACATCGCAATCATTACGATTATAATTTCAAAAATAATTTATAATAAAAATTAATTATTTTTAAAATATTAATAAATTGACTATATAAATTAAATATTTTCTTAAAATGTGGTTTTTGTGAATGGTGAATTTGTATACCTCCACTTCTCTTTTGGCTTGCAACCAGATAGCATGTAATCAATTAAATCATCTTTTGTTAATGGCTCAGTGGCAATAAAAGGAGCCTCTGTGGCTGGTCCAGTAGCAACAATGACACTTCTACCCCGTCTGTATCTTGCTATGGCTTTGTCTTTATACAAAAATTGATAATGAACTGAACCACTACAAAGGGAAGACAACTTAAAACAAGAACCTTCCCTTTGGTTTAAGTTCACCTTCCCTAAAACCATGGATGATGAACCTAATTTTCCTTTAAGATAAAAAAGTTCCATTTTGCTCTGCTGAAATAAATACCAAATATATTAAATATAACAAAAATAATAATTAGAAAATGGATGTAATTACAGTAGATACTAATAATATGATGAATATATTAGAATTGAAAAATGAAAGTCAAAGTTACCAAGTAAAATTAATTTGATTGGATTATTGAGTTGGAAGGAAGTGATCTAAAATGAATCAAAACACTTAAAATCATTGTCAATTTATACATATGAATAGTAAGGAGTGTTTGTTGGTTGTGGAACACGTGTCAATTGGAGTAAAAGGTGAGTTAGCTAGTTTGGCTATGTTATCTAGAGTGCTCACCATTCCTTGACAAGTGGTGTGTTTGATTCACTTTGGGATATAGGTGAAACATTTTTAGTCGGCTATCGGTGAGACAGTGTAACCAATTTAGTCATGTATTTTTAAGCAAACTCTCTATTATCAAACCTTTTTCTAAAATTATTTCCAAAGAAAATACTTTTTTCTATAATAAATAAATAGAGAATCGTTATCAAATATCAATAATTTTAAAAATACTTGTTAAAGACATTAAAAAATTAAAATAATGTAACTTTAGAATTAGAATATTTAATTATTTGAAATTTTTAAATATGGTTTTTTTAGATAAAATACTACTTTTATTTACTACTTTTTTAATTCTTAACAAGTACTAACAGAGTATTTGTTAGTATGCTCTAATACAAATAAATAAAAACTTCTTGAAGAATTAAAACAAGTGGTTTTAAATAATGTGTAACATTAGATAGACTAGATTGAATGTCAAGTAAAAATAAATTAAATCTACTATATTAAACTAAATGTATCTAACTTTGATTTTTTTTCTTCATATTTTAAAATAAATTAATAGTAGTAATAAGAGAGTTATTTACTTTTTAAAAAATTAACGTCCATTCAGTATAGTAGTAAGCCACATCAACATAAACATTACTAGTAATAATTTTGTTTCATTTTCTATTAAAACAAATAGTGAGAGGTGATAAGTCACATAAGTATTATTGTTAATAATTTTATTACTGTTTTTAAATATTTTTTGTTAAAGAATAAAGAAATTCAACAATTCATATGAGTCATCCTCACCTTTCTTCTTCAACTTCAACTTATTCATTGTTGAGTTTTTCAGTTTTTTGTAAAAATAAAAAATAATTAACTTATGGATATTTATTAAGATAAAAAAATATAATTATATAATATAAAAAAAATCTTACAAAAAGTGAAAAATCCACTTTTAGAAAAGTTATGTCTTCTTGACATAGTCGACTCCCTCGTCCATTTTTATTTTACATAAAAATAAGTGGTTTATAATTATTAGTTTTTATCTTATGATTTTGTATTGTATTGCTTTTTTATTTTGTTGGCCGTGATTTAATTTTCTTTCACGATGTAGTGTTTGTTATCAATGTTGATGTAGTAGTAAATTCAATGAATGGCTTTAGGTTTAAAAAACATATTTAGAACAATTTAAATTTATGGATTTTATAAAATTTAAAAACATTTTTGCAACTTGACACGTGTACTTTGATGAGGCAAATTTTGCGTTTGAGGACTTACTCACATAATAATCGACTATCGTAATCGTTGTTTATGAATTATCGTCACTGTTGTCTGTGAGAGCAATTCAAATTGATTCATAATTGAAAGTGTTTTTATTATTACATCATCTCACGAGAATTCATCCTATCAGAGAAAATGGTTAATCGACGTTTCACTCAGGTAGCCACCAGCGATGAGGAAGACGAAACCCCACCTCAACATTCCAAGCTACGCAAACGCAAGAGGATGAAGCTTCTAGATGAAGAAGAAGACAACGACGACGATAACGACAACAACAACAACGATAGTGAAAAGGAGAAATCGGATACGCCTCAGACTCCAGATGATGCAAAGCCAATTGGTGATCCACTTAGGGTTTCAGGTAAAGGAAGAGGAAGGAAGAGACATTACGAATCTTTCGAATTCGATGGAAACCAATACACTCTCGTAAGTTTCGTAACATTTCTTCGTTCGTAATTTCATTTCATGATTCAATTGCTACAAGACAAATTGTTCTTATTCTTTTTTTTTTAGGAGGATCCTGTTCTTCTCGTGCCTGAGGATAAAGAACAAAAGCCATATGTCGCTATAATTAAGGTATTTAATTTTATTTATTTCCCTCGTCAATTATTCATTCTGCTATTAATTCGCTGTAGTTGATTAATTTGCCTGATTGTGATTAATAATTTGAATTGAAAACTTCGATCAAATTTTTGCTGTAGGTAAATAGCATATTGAACAATTAATTTTCCCCTTATTGACACATGTGTGTGCTGCATTGATGTTGTTAAGGGTTTTCCACCCCTTTCGCTTGTTAAATATCGAGTTTTTGATATTGCTCTGCTATCAGGACATTATACTTAACTATAGTGGCAGCATAATGGTGCTGGGGCAGTGGTTTTATCGTCCGGAAGAAGCTGAAAAAAAAGGCGGTGGAAGCTGGCAATCACGTGATACAAGGGAGCTTTTTTATAGTTTCCACCGTGATGAGGTTCCTGCAGAGTCTGTTATGCATAAGTGTGTGGTGCATTTTGTTCCTTTGAACAAACAGTTTCCGAAACGTAAGCAACATCCTGGCTTTATTGTACAAAAGGTGTACGACACTGTGGAAAAGAAACTTTGGAAGCTGACTGATAAGGACTATGAGGATGTAAAACAGCAAGAAATTGATGAGCTTGTTCAAAAAACTTATAAACGGATTGGGGAGCTACTAGACGTTGAGCCTGAAGATGCCCCTCCTGCTGACCAGGAGGACGTGATGAAAAATAAAAGAAACTTAAGGAGAAAGAGCATTTCGCCCATTGATGTTTCAAGGGAGGAGGAAGGAGTTGCTAAGGGCGACCAAAATTCAAAGCCTGAAACACCCGGGAGTTGTGTTAATAATGACTCAGAGCATCATCGCATATTAGTGAATTTTAATGTATTAACTGGAAACATTCACCGCGACAAATGGTTGGAGAGGTTGCTTCAACACGTTCAGTACATGTGTAATTATGATGATAGTATCGAAAGGGACAAGGGATCAGGAAATGCCGATTCTGATGAAAACAAGAATAAAAGCAATGATAAAACTTCAGAAATAGCAAATGACTCTCAGGACAAGGGTCGGAAGGTATAAAATTTATGTATTATCAGGGTTATCAATTATTTATGTTCTCATCCTATTCTTACTCTTTCGCCTATTCTTAAGGAGTATATGAATTCAGTCTTTTCTTTTTCTCTTCACTCTACAGAGTTCCGAGTCTTTTGTGTGGCCAGATGCTGCTGTTCCAGCTATAGTTGCTCTTGAAAAAGCTTCACATGAAGCTCTTTCATCAGATTTTCAGAAGTATAACCAAAAGTTGCGGCAATTAAATTTTAATCTCAAGGTCAGAAGCTGGCATTCTGCATATTGAGTGATACCATTGAAATATTATCATAATTATTATACTTGAGACATCTAAAAAATTGTCTATTGTTGCTTTATTTTAAGGTGGAACTTTTAATCATGTATTGAATTTTGCTCATATTATCTAATAAAAATTAATGTTTAGGAGGTTAAAAGTCCGAATTAAAAGTATTGTCTTTCTACTGAAACACTGATGTCTGATAATGAAGCAACAATAATAGCTTGTTTGGTTGACCGGGTGCCTCACTGCCACCGTGGGGTACCCAGAAGCTTGAAAGTATAGCTTTAATACTAACGTGCCTTGGGACGCGTAAAAAACAGGAGAAACGCAGATCCAAACACTTGCTAAGTTGAATGTTGGATGATCATGCTGTTGCATACTAAGTTACATTACATTACTTCAAAACACAATAATGTTATGTACCGAATCACAAAGTCATTGAAAAGAAAGGAAAGAATGAGCTAGCTGTAATCTCTTATTTATTTATTTATTCAACATCGCCACAACCAGTCAATCTTCTTGCAGTGTTTTTGGCCTGAGAAATCAATGTGGCAGTATGGCGGTGACAATGATAATGTTTTTGGCTCAAGAAGTCAATGTTTTTGTCTTATACATGTCATCATTTTATATGTTTCTCTGCAGTTGTATTTATGAACTAAATATATTAATTTATATTTATGTTCTTTGCAGAACAATGCATTGCTAGCACGCCGTCTGTTAAATGGAGAGTTGAAACCTTCAAAAATTTTGAATATGACACCCACTGAATTAAAGGTGCAATATCTGTCTAGCTTTATTTCCTTAATTCCATGAAAATTATTCAATGGAACTTCTGACCTGTCTGCTGGATGAAATCAACTTGTTAAGTTGATTTTCTACTACTATTTTCCAATTCAGCTAGTAGCATCCAGTTTTTGTTTTTTGTCACTGATTTCCACTACTACCCTCTACAGCAGTCACTTAACATATTGTGCTCCTTTCATTATCTCTTTATCCGAATAAAAGAAATGAATATTCAAGAAGCTGGAAAATTTGATTGCCCAAGACTCTTTCATTTGTGAAAAAAATGGGTTAACTAAAAAGTTGGAGTATTTGGATCTTTTGCTAGGGGAAAGTAGAAGATTCTAAACTTCTTTCCTTATATCCTTGAGAAACATTGGTCCCCCTCTTTTTTGTTTTTAACTTTTTTTCATAGAGGCGTCCTTGTTGGGTTAAATGGCTATAATATTGCATAATATTATCATTGATTGTAGATGAACTTTCAGCCTTGCCGAAAACATTCCCTTGGAAACTGCATTCCTTGCTTTTAGAATACCGGAAATGTCTCACTTTTAAACGGTGCTTTAAATCATCAATCATGTTTTATTTTTATGTTTTGCAAAAAATGCTATTTGCCCATTACCTTTTATTGAAACAGCAAGGAGTACATGCACTACATTAAACAACTATGACTTGAAAAACTACCACCTTCTGTCCTCAATAAATACTGATTTTGATAAGATTACATTTTTCTGTTGGTTGTTTGATTTCGTATGATCATCCACTAAATATAAACTTCAGGAGGGTTTGACTGCTGAGGAAATAACCAGGAAGGAGCCTGATGAGTCACAGCACATGCAAGTAAGTTTACCTCACCACAATTTTCTTCTCTGTTAAGTTGTGTGAAAAATGCTGACGTCAGGTTCCCCACCCCTCAAACAGATGACAGATGCCCGCTGCTCACGATGCATGGAGTTTAAGGTGGGATTGAGGGAGATTATCCATGCTGGGCATGATGACCGTTATCAGGTTTGCATTTTTTACTCAGAGTCCACAATTCCAAACGGACCAATGTGTTCTGTACCTTTATGGCTTGGTTTAATTGCTTGGTGCTCTGCCTTTTCTTCAGCTGGAATGTGTTGCCTGTGGCAATTCCTGGTATGCCTCCCGGGATGAGGTGTCTACGCTGACCATAGATGCATCGGATTCAAAGAGAAGCATAGGCACAGCGCCATGGGCCACTGCAAAATTTGAAGATGTTCAGAAGAAGCTGGTGAGCCCCCGTGATTCTGAAAACTCGGCTGATGACATTTCTAGGAAAACAGGCCAACCATCTATGCCTGTTTTGGATTCCCAGAAATCATTTGGCAAGGCCAAGAAAGATGACAATGTTGAGGCCAAAAAACATGCTGATTAGGAATGCTCTATGCTGTGGTCTTTAGACGTTGCAAAATATTTATGTTGGGGTTCTGAAAGCAGCAAAATATTGTGTATGTAGAGAGTTCTCTTTGTGTTTGATCATATATGTAGACAGTGAGCTTTTGGTCATAAAGGGAGTGGTCATGACATTGCCGGCTTCACTGCAGTAAACTTATTTGAGTTTACTTTGACTCTGTAATTGTAAACCTTTTAAAATCATAAATAAACAAAATGTAGAATATTTCAATTGATAAAACTCAGTTCCTTTTGAATTGCTTTGATCTTTTATGATTTCATCAAGCAGATGTGTTAAAACAGCCCACTGAGGTCGATTCCCTGCACTTGAGCATAGGCTATTTTCTGATTGATTTTGGCTCAGCCTAATTCATTTCCAAAAAATCAGTAGGTGAGGTCTGTCCAAACCTTATAAGAATTACAAATGCCATATATCTAGTTGTAGGATTAAACCCTCCTCCTTAACCCAACACACTAAATGCCATATATCTACTCCGACGGTGAAGGCTGAGAAAGTGGCTCAGTAAAAGACCACTGAGGTGGCCGTTTTTAAGGTGTATTTTCCACACATGCTCTCAAGTCCAGACCCAATTGGTCTTGAGAATAGATAATGTAGGTTGCCCAACATTTTAAAATTTGAGTTTAACTCAATCCCACATAATCAATTTATAACACATCAATTTAATTTATAAGACGTGGACCATTCAAACCTTATAGACATTTAAGATGCCATACATCTAGATAATATGACTCAACATAATAATGCCAAATTATGGCATCTCATGTTTGGTCACTTGTCACATAAGATTGTAAAGTTTGTTGGCAATAAAATTCCTTTCTTGATTCCTGCAAATTTAGATTCTAATTCTAGCAGCATATGCTCGTCAAAGTTCCATAGACTACCCTTTATTTCCCATAGCAGTCATTCTGATTCTCCTTTTGAACCTATACATTTTAATGTTTGGGGACCCTTCTCACAACCTACCCGTAATATGAAAAAGAAATACTACCATTATTTTCTCACAATTGTTGATGATTGTACAAAATACATTGGAGTTCATCTTATACAGAAAAATTCTGAAGCAACTATGTTAATTCAAGCCTTGTTCAGATTTGCTAAAATTGAATTTGTGAAATTTCCAGACAGGAACACAATCAAACATCAATATATTTTACAAGTGTAACAGTCATTTTCTATTAATTCCACTCTGAAACAGTTTTGCTAAAAGAGATGTAACCGACGGTCATTGAATTTGGTGTTCCCGCCATGCCAATCCAACCACATGCTTCCCCAAAAGACAATAACACTTTGACCCTACAACCACCTTTTGTCTCATTGGAAAATCACATATAATACTGTATCACTGTCAACAAAATGCACTGGTTTAGACAAATACTAATACCCCAATTTTATTTTATTTTACTTTAAATTTGCTTATAGTTAAGACAGTAGTAACTATGTATTAGAAATGTCAAAATCTTTTTATTTTTTTATTTTTTTTTATTTTTTTTTATCACCAATCGTAATCGTTTTTCCACCAAGTGGAGACGGTGGATTGAGAACAAAGCTATGCACAGATGCTTAAATAGTAGTTTAAAGTTCTCTGTCTTTTCCTAAGAGTGTGTTTTCCAATAATTGAATGACGATCTTTCTATATACACAAGTTAATCGCTGCTTAACTAATTAAACCACCAATTGGGTAAAATAAATTGTTTTGTACACCGAAACTTGTAAATTGTAATTTTAAATAATATTTCATAAATGATTCTGTGAGGTACTTTAAATATTTAATTTTTCAAATGATAAATTTTATCTAGAAAGAGCTAATTAAGAGACAGTCAATATTCTCTTCACTGATAACTAGTATCAACTTATGAAGGGAAAAAATCACACACTTCTAATAAAAATTAAAAATATTAATCTTTGTTGTTATTTTTGAACAGTAAATAGAATTAGTAAGAAAATTAAAAGAGAGAACACTAGTGCAGTTTTTTAATTGATTACACCTTAAAATCAAACTGTGTCCTATTAATATCAATCTTTACCAAAAAAGACATATTTTATTTTTAAAATATAAAGTTTGTATTAGGATAAGATAAATAAGGGAAGTCGCATATATGCACACTGGTTAATTGGGTTGTTATTTATTGTAGTTGGGTGGCCTTGGATCAGTGGTCTGGTCCCACCCATATGGTGAGGAGCGAGCGAGACACAAATAAATAAATAAAAAGAAGAGACAAAAGAAACACTATGATGGATGCACAGTTGTGAAGTACTATATCTTTGTTTTTAGTTAAAGACATTAACAGAAGATTATCTGTGCACTGTCTCTTCTTTTTCTCCTGCTACTGCCGTGGTGTGTGAGAGAGAGAATTTCCAGTACTATAGTGCTTCTCTCTACCGTCCTTTTTTGGCGCCACTTATTTTCCATAACTGCTTCCGGTAATTGCTTTTTTAAGTCCCTCTCCCTCCCTTCATATACAATGATTGTGTGTGTATTAACGCTGTTTGTTTTCTTGCTTCTTTTTCTCCAAGATTCACTTCACTAGTACGCTCTGTTTTCCTTTTCTCTTTCTCTTTTCACTTCAGTAACACCAATTATCATCACTTTACTCATTTTTTCACCGTTACAGATATCATCGTCCACTATTTTTACCTTTCCTTTTTCTTTCAATTTCTTCATATATAGATCACTTAGGTTGTTTTGTTCCTTTTTAATTTGTTATTTTCGTGTTTTTCTGTGATTTTCATCTCTTCTTCAAAAACTTAGGACCTGAACTGAACTGTATACTTTGAAAATAATTGAAATATTTATGATATGTTTATGCTGATTATGAAGCTGAGCAAAATTTCTGTGTGCATTATTTTACTTGAATGATAAACAATGTCAATTGCTGTTCAATCTCACTCTCACTCATTCATTCATTCAAATGACTAATTTCTTTACCCTCTTTTTTGTTATTTTTCTTTATTTCATTATGTATTATTACAGGACTGTGGATTGATTTATTGATGGGACAAGAGTTGGATCCCAATGACAAGTCTTCTGTGAGTTTCAGTCCTAATACTGTTCTTTTTCCATCTCATCAATGTTGTTTGAATGTGAAGAATAAGAAGGCACACAGAAATGTGAAATTCAAAGAAGACTTTGCTGAGATTTCTTCATGCAAGAGTCTTCCATGTAGATCTCATATACTTGAAGAGACCATAGCAAAGAGAAGAGGTTCCATTTATCAGAGTTCAGATCATCAGGTGATAAATATGAAGAAAATGGCTGCCACAATAGGGGAAAGAAAAAAAATTGAAATTTCAAGTAGGACTAATAGTGATGCCTCTCTCTCTAGTAGCATTTTTTATTCTTTATATGGTTCAGATGATGAAGATTCCAATGAGAATGAAAGACCTTCATTAATATCTCAGGATACAGAATTGTGTTCTCAATCTCCATCTGTTTCTGGTTCATGGCCTTGTATGGATTACAACACACTAAATGGTTTTATTGAATTGTGCATAAATTCAGATTTTTGTGATAAAAGAATTAGTTTAGTAGAAGGGGTAGGTTCTGTAAATTCAAAGACTAGAAGTGAATCTCACCTACCATCTCCATCTGAAAGTGATTGTTCATCAAGAGTGAGTTCAAAAGTCTCATTCACTCCTAACAGAAAAAAGGTAAATCCATTCACTAAGTCAAATTCTTTGACAAGTCCAGTGAGCTATGTGCTGGAAGTGGAAACTACTTCTGATGTCAAATTAGTTTGTCCAAAAAAAGTTGTTACAAGAAACATGGCTTGTCAAAAATCTTTGTTGAATGATTTCTCCAACACAATAAAACATGCTCAAAATGTTTCTGAATTTGGCAATAGAGATATCTATTGTTCTGGTCTAGCATCCTCACCAATTCATCTGCATGGTAATCTCAAGTTGGAAAACAGACAAGGACTTCCTTATTTTGAGTTTAAGGTCAAGTGTCCTGAAGATGTCTTTGTGGCAAAGACATGGAGAGTAGGTAATGCTTTCAATTGGGTATATACCTTTCACTCCTTTGATAATCAACGTTGTGACAAAGATTCATCATCAATGGTAGCACAGATGCTAGTTTCCTATAATATATGTTCTGAACTAGAAGATGGAGTATTTGGAAACTTTATGGTAGCAGAATTTGTGTTGTATGATTTTACTCATTCAAGAAAAAGTGTTACACCAAAAAGAAAGTCTTACAGAAAGCAAGATGCTTCTAAAACACTAAATGGTTCTAGCCTTGAAAGTGCTGCTATTGTTTTGAGAATTCCATTTCATAAGAGAGAAAGCTTGAAATACAAAAAAGGAGATAGAATAAGTGCTAAAACATATTCCAAACCAAGTGTTATCTCTTCAGCAGTAGAGAAGAATAGCAAAAACATTCATGAAAGTAAAATTGAGGAACAGGTGAAGGTGGTGCTACCAATTGGAAACCATGGTTTGCCAAGTGGTGAAAGCCGTGGTCCTTCGTCGTTACTTGATCGATGGAAACATGGTGGAGGTTGTGACTGTGGTGGCTGGGACATGGCCTGCCCCCTTATTCTTTTAGGCAATTCTTGTATTCGATTCGATGAAGGTAGTCCTCTGGCGGATAAATATCAACCATTGGAACTTTTCTCTCAGGTAAAAATTTGAATTTCATATAAAGTCCTTACTTGAAGGAATTTAAATAGATAGAACTTTATATATTAGTTCTCTTATTTAATAACCTCTTGATACTTCTGAGCGTGTGTTTGAGTGAACATTTGACAAACGTGGTTTTGAATGAATTTGATTTTGTAAAATTAATTTGCTTATCTCACTTTTTGGTGCACAGGGAACCAAAGAAAACATTCCTACCTTTGGCATGACATTAGTTGAAGAGGGACAATATGCAGTTGATTTCCATGCAAAATTATCTCCATTACAAGCCTTTTCCATTTCTGTTGCCATTTTGCATGGCACCTCTGCCTTCAGCCCCACGACCGGACAGGCGAAAAACCAACAGTTATCTCAATGCAATTCACTAAATACTCTAATTGAAGAGGAAGTTGAACTTTTTATCAAATCAGTCACAACAGAAGAGAAGAAGGCAGTGTCGAATTTTCCGGAGGGACTTCCCCAATCATGTATACTGAAGCCGCCTTTTTCTCCTATTGCACGAGTATGAACTGTAGTTTACACCAGCCTGATTCGAGACTGAGCCGCCGCAACTCGAGCGAGAAATGTTGATTGTTTCTCATCTTTTTGCCAACTATGAGTCCATAATGTATGCCATTGTTTGTTTGTACACACAAGTGAATACAGTATATTGCTAGGCAGAAAGCAGCACTCATGGAGAAAATGTGGAGTGCTTACTGGTTATGCCAGGATCAAACTAATTTGTGCATATTGTAATGGGATAATTAGAGGGAAAGGAAAAAGAATTAAGAAAATGATAAATATATTTTTCTAGATTAGCAGCCCTTTCTGCAATTTAAATATTCAGAAATAGTAAATCATAGCCATCATATTGGAATTCATAACTACTTAGAGCTAACTCCAATGCGATATTCTAAATAGTCTGCTTGATATTTTTAGCATTGGAGTTGAGTCACATGACAACATGTTGTTGTGTTCAAGTGTGACTAGAGAGTCGCACACCTATTGGAGTTGAAAGTATATTTTGTTCATAGTTTCAATGTTTAAAAGTTTTTGGTGAAGATACAGTGACTCAGTATCTTGTCGGTCTTGAACCATTAGTCTCTTGCTGCTCTTGTATGTCCCTGTCTTCTTGGTAGTAGAGTCAAGTCGATTAGTTGGTAATAGAGGAACAATTAAGTATAATGCATGTTTGGTTGTACGATAAGGGACCAATATGATTTTGTGAAAACTACAAAGTGTAGCTTTTGTAAAATATCACCACAAAATCAAACATGACATAGTAACATAGAAAAACTACACTTGAAGAGTAGTGTTGAATTCAAGTGTAAATGATTAGTCTATTTTAATTATAGTTAATAAAAAATAATATATATAAATGATTCATATATCTTTATGTTTTAAGGTTTTGTGGAGATTTCTAGTTACATAATATTCAAAAATATATTAATATAAAAAATTAAAAAATAATTGATAGACACACCTACGCTCTTTCTATCGCTTGAGAGAAAAATAATTAAAGAATATTTTAATAAATATGACAAGTTGATAATGTAATATAAAGAGAAAAAAAGATATATTAAATAAGTGAATAAACATTATAAATATATTTATGTTTATAGAAAAAAAGGAAACAAGAATCAAATCTCTCTAAAAACAAAAACCGAAAAATTATGTCAAACAAGACCAAAAAAAGTAGCAAAACAACCCGGCATTAAAATTATGTAATAAATGGATTTTAATGAATTAATTGAATTAAATAAATTTTTTGACTATTTTTATGTGGATCTTAATGAATTGTTTCAATCAATCAATTTCATATAAATGCATCCATCTTGACACTTATGGATAGGGAGGGGTGCAGCCTAACCAGCAATTTAACTACGTAAGGTGTTTCAATTGCAAGTTTGCAACGGTTTGGTTTGGACGCATAAAGCAAAAAAAAAAAAAAAAACCGTTAACTTGCCCACGTGCTTGGTGGGGCTGTCAGTCCCAACGGTCATGAAACGGCGAATTATTCTTAGCCATACGATTTATTTGTTGCCGTCACCTAACCAACCCCTCTTTTCTGTTTGACTTTCCTACCGTTAATTAAATTAATCATCCTTTCCTTTTCCATGCTTCTCAACGGAATCCAGCCAGCTTTCCCATTTTTACTTTGTGAAACCTAAAATCGATAGTATATAAAATAATTTAGGCTTAATTGTACTTTTGGTCTTCTATTATAGGTAAAAATTAAAAGTAGTTACCTCATTTTGTTTGTCCTCAGTTTTAGTTCCTAAACAGAATTTGAGACCAAATCATGATGAGTTGTTATTTTTTTTTAAAACCTATCAATAAATAAGTGACGTGGCATACGCTTACGTGGAATAAACTTATTATTATATTAGTTCTGGTTAAAAAATATAATTTTTATTTTCAAAAATCATTTTAATAATTGTGAAATATTTTTAAAAATATAATTAAATTGTTAAAATTAAATTAAATTAAAATAAAATTTCAGAACCCTAAAGCCCCAAATTTGTATGAACATGTTTCAAGCTAAAGCCTCAAATCTTTGAACCCTAAAGCCCCAAATCGTGCTGTTACTGTTCGTTTTCTTCATCATCATCGAACAAAACGAGGATTCATCCCCTTGCAGCTGCACCTGGTCCAACAATTGCACACCACAAGCATAAGAAGAGTAAGAAGTTAGCTGGATGGATTCTAGGGTTTGTTGCTGGAGCATTTGGTGGAACACTTTTTGGACTTGTTTTTTCTGTATTGTTTAAATTGGCTTTGGCTTTGATTAAAGGAAAAGGAAAAGGTTCTGGTCCTGCAATTTATAGTTCCTTGATTAAGAAAGTTGAGAAATCATTGGAAGAGGTGGTTGTGGTGAAGTTTACAAAGCTGAATTACCAAGTAGTAATGGAAAAATGATTGCTATAAAGAAGATTATTTAGCCACCTAAAGATGCAGCAGAGTTGGCTGAAGAAGATAGTAAGCTTTTGCATAAGAAGATAAGGCAAATTAAGTCTGAGATTGACACTGTTGGTCAGATTTGACATCGGAATCTTTTGCCTTTGTTAGCTCATATTTCTAGACCTGATTGTCATTACCTTGTGTATGAGTTCATGAAGAATGGAAGTTTGTAGGATGTTTTGCACAGAGTTGAAAAAGGTGAAATGGAGTTGGATTGGTTGTCGGGGCATAAGATTGCGTTTGGCATCACGGCAGGTCTTGAATACCTTCACACCAGTCATAGTCCGCGCATAATTCATCGTGATCTCAAGTCTGCTAACATTCTTCTTGACGATGATATGGAAGCACGGATTGACGATGATGATGATGAAGAAAACGAACAGGAAGGAACAGTTGTACGATTTGGGGCTTTAGCTTGAAACATATTCATACAAATTTGGGGCTTTAGAATTCTGCTTCTGCAATTTTATTTTAATTTATTTTAATTTTAACAATTTAATTATATTTTTAAAAATATTTCACAATTATTAAAATGATTTTTGAAAATAAAAATTATATTTTTTAATCATTTTAAATAATATAATAATAAGTTTCTTCCACGTAAGCGTATGCCACGTCACCTATTTATTGACACGTCATTAAAAAAATGACAACTCATCATGATTTGACCTCAAATTCTGTTTGGGTGACTAAAATTAGAGATAAACAAAATGGGGGGACTACTTTCAATTTTCACCTATAATAAGGGACCAAAAGTACAATTAAGCCAATAATTTAATATAAAATGTTTAAATATTTTTAAAAAATAATTCATAAAATATATAATTGATGTGAGATTAATATTTAATTAATGTATCACACCATAATCTATTATATTAGTTTTTAAGGTAAAAAACAATGAAAAAATTATTTGGACCCGCACAATATTATTTTAAGAATGTACATACTAATTTATAATAATGAAAAATTAAATTAACAAAACTGACAATTTTAAAAATCAATTTATATTTTTACTTTAAATAGTCACATACTTGCACGAATCAAATCAAATATTATTAAGAAAATAAATATATGTATTTAATTTGTTAGTAAATAGACTAAGCATCAAGTATTGTAAAGCATCTCCAACGGGAGGTAAAATGAGTTCGTCCGTGTAATTATTTAATTTTTAGTTTTTTGTAAGTTCATCGTTGGAGTTGTGCCAATGTGTCAGGGTAATGTGCCAATGTGTCACGGTACTGTCAAGAAGGAACAGTGTTTCATAGCAGTTAACTTTTATTAATTTATTAATAATAATAAATTTATCAATTTTTATTAATTTTATAGCACTTAACTTCTTTTTAATTTATTAAATAATAATAATTTTGTAACCATTAGCTTTTTTTTTAGTTAATATACCACCGTTAGCTTTTTTTTTCTTCTTTAATTATGATTGTTAGCTCATTAATAGAAACAATTTATTACTCATACTTTTTCCTCACAATTTTTGTTACAGAATTTTATTAAAATTTTTAGTAACGGTACTTTTTTATTTTAAGTTCAATTTTATTTTTATTTAAAATTTTTATTTTTATTTAAAATTTTTATTTTTATTTTAAATTAAAATTAAAATAATATATAATAATATTAATTAAAATATTTAAATTAATATTTTAAGTTATAATAAAATTAAATATAAATTAAATATTAATATATAAATTAAAGTAATAGATTAAACCGTAAAAAATGAAATGAGTTGATTTAGAGTGATGTGATATAGTAGAACTTGAATCACGTTAAGTTCGACGTTAGAGTAAAAAATGAGTGAATTACTTCAAGATAAAGTAGTACAGTGACCCCATCTAAAGAACTCATGTTGAATTCAGGAGATACTTATGTACCAATTTAGTGCTCGTGACCTTACTAACTTCTTTTGAGGAGGAATCCAATGGCTTTAAATAGCTAATTACTCCCTACAACATAGAAAAATCCAAAACCAAAAGCATGTAACACCCTGTTAAGATAAGAACAACATAAAAGATACCTTCAACAATTCCAGAACAATCTAATTTTTTGATTTATTTAAAACACCTTAACTTCCGATTATATTTTCCTCTTTTAAAATTATAGAATGGTCCCTATCGAACTCAAAAGAGTACCATACATTCTATTCCAAAAGAAATAAAGTAAAATTAATAGCTACTATTATATTTGCCAGCAAAACAAATAATAATACAGTAATGCTATTCACACCCCCAAAATTATAAAATTAAATAAATTGACTAAAATGTCCTTTCCTTTATTTCATCTTCTTCATAACATTACTTCTTCATCTTCTTCATAACCAAACCCTTGACAGAAATTCCAATATATGAATTTATGTTTCAAACTCCATTAATTACGCAATCTTAGTTAACGTACGTTTACGTGAATTCAGTTTGCGTAAAGTATGAGTTTTTATTTTTTTTAAAACGTACTAAGTTCACATAAAATCCTCATATTTACAAAAAAAATACGAACAAAATATCAGAGCAACAAACATATGTAGTTTTAACCACAATGTGATAATCAAACTGATGTGTTGTAGGTTATTAGTGAGTGATTTAACTTTTTAATGAATTTGAGTATGGGTTAGTGATGTATGATGATTTTTGTATGTGAGTTAGTCAGGTGTGATGAAATTTGATAAAAATGAGTTATGAAATAATAATTGTGTAATATTGATAACAAGGGTGATTTTTTTAAATTTTGAGGGGTGTGAATAGCAATTTTGATAATAATAACATTACTTTATCTTTTTTAAAATTCCCACTCTATATATATACATATAACAATTAATAACCTTCATTCAAGTACAAGAAGAGTTAGGACCAGTTTTTCATTTAAGTTAGCAAAACCTAAAAAAGAGTATCATAGTTTGTGGAAGAATGGAGAGGGAAGAAGATGTGAAAATTGGAGCAAACAAATTCTCAGAAAAGAGTGCATTAGGCATAGGAGCTAAAAGTGACAGCAAAGACTACAAAGAAGCACCAGCAGCACCATTGTTTGAGCCAGGGGAGTTGAAGTCATGGTCTTTCTATAAAGCTGGAATTGCTGAGTTTGTTGCCACATTCTTGTTTCTTTACATCACTGTTTTAACTGTGATGGGTGTTAGCAGGTCAACTTCTAAGTGTGCCTCTGTTGGTATTCAAGGTATTGCTTGGGCTTTTGGTGGTATGATCTTTGCCCTTGTTTACTACACTGCTGGAATTTCAGGTCATTTTCTTTTCTTTTCTTTACTTCATTATTTATTTCACTATTTTACTCTTTTGAGTCACCATTTTATTACTTTATTACTTGAAATTGTATGTGTCTCAAATATATGAAATAATAAATTAGTCCTTAAAATTATAGTTCAATCAATTTAGTATCTCTATCACTTAAAAGTGTGGAGATGTGGAGTTGATACCTTATTTAGAGCATGCATTTTTTTGGGTCTTAAACTTGGGTTCAAAAAGAAAGCGTTCAGAGTTTCAGGGCTAAGAACAACAACGGTCAAATATTCACTATAAAGAAACTTTAAGATTATATCTCCATCCAAAACTTTAAAACTATTATATATAGGTTAATTCTATTATATATTTAATATTTAGTTCATTTATAGTTTACGTGAGACTTTAATCACTCTCCCTTGAACCCAACAAAAAATAGTTTAGTCATTTAGAGTTTGATTAAGAGGCGAGTAAAGTTTGAGAAAAAATTGTTTGAGCTAAGATTTAAATGGTGTTACTCTTGATCTATATTCATATTTAACTTAAGCTCATAAATCAATTTGAGTCCTACCACTTGACCTATTAACGAATATATTGTCTCCACGTGTGACAACTATTCCGTTGCACCTAGGATCATCCAATGATTGAATCAACATCAATGCAAATGCAACTGTAGTGTCAATTATTGGTAATAATTCAAACAATAAGGTTATATTAAAAATAAATGGAGCTAAAAAGAACCTTTCTATTGAATCATGTAAATGGCATTGTAAAAAACTTTCTGAAGAGACATTTTAGCATCATACAAAAAGACAAACAAATGTGGCTATATACATTGGTTAGCAACAGTGACAGCTTCATGGTCTAGTCTCCATTTTTTTATTTATTTACCAAGATGCATTTTAAATATTAAGTTTTTATATTTGACCTACCTATTTCTCACAAAATTGACTTATAATCACAAAATCGACTTATAATGAGAGATATCGTTTTTTATAAACTCATTTTAGACTTTTATCTTTGTACTATAAGTGAATCTTGGATTATATCTTATCATAACCTCTCACAGTTAACACTATTATAAATTGTGATTGGTCCGATCGAAGAATCTTAATTACATATTAGATTTTTATGTCTGAAAGGAACTATTTTATGATGAACATCTACTACAACCAACCTCCCCCTTGACAGAAAATCTACCTCATATTCTAATTATGCATTGTCTTTGACTAAACTACTTCCCTAAACCCGAACAACAGAAAATCATCATTGTATCACACAAGTTAGTTTTTATATTCAATCAAATATTGAGAATTCTCTCTGCAAGTCACCTTCAACCACATGTCTCTGTAATTTTATCACAAACTATTTTTAATGAAATGGTATATATATACTTGTGGGAAAGCAATTTAAGAAATAACCAAGGAATGATGCAGAACATATGACATTAATAATGTCACCAAGAGAAAAGCCTTACTGCATTGGATATATGAATATACACACTCTTGCACAAATAAAAACTAGAATCCCAACAAAACGGTTGCATCAATGTGACAACTTAAATCATATGCACAACAATACCTCATACTTCCACATAAAACAAAAGATAATAAATTGATCATGTGTGTTAATTGACATATATATGTATGAATTGGGAAATAATAACATAGTAATAAAAAAAATAGGATCATTACAAAATTTATATAAGGATCCATACTAAGCATGTGAAGTTAACCGAAAAGGAATAATTTTAAAATGGAAGGCATCTCATACAGTATGCATAAGTTCTATTATAGATCTTTTGTATAAATCTAGTTTTCTAACAAGATAAAAAATAAATAAATAAATCTACGTTGAAGCGTGAATTTGGACGTTTTCACTAAGCCTGGTAAATTTGTTTAATGTTTCGCGTGTCGATATGGTATCTGGATGATCTTCACCGCAAATCGAAGTCCTAATAAAAACAGCCTTCCTAACCAAATCTTCCCCAACCTTAAATTGAGCACATCTTAGCATTAGCTTTGCCGTGGTCTCAAGAACGGTGGCTCGACACAAAGCTAGCTCTTGCCAGAGAGAAGGATTCAACTGAGCACTAGTCTTGATTGACCGCCAACAAAGTGTTTTGTCGAACCACTTGTCAACAGGGGTAACAAATGCTTGATCTGCAGCTTCCAGTGCATTGGTGCACAGACGCAGAAGCTCGAGAGCCGGAGTGCATCGCGAGTATGTAATGAATGTGTGAATTGCAAGAGGCAGAACCACTCTTTTGACAAGATTTAAAAGCTCAGACACCTCGAGCTCAACAACTACATCGTCGTGGCCAAACCCAAATAACAGAAAGCATGCAGCCCATGAATGTTCCAGATTTTGAGATATCGACCCGTGACTGATCATAGCTTGTATCATTGCTCGTGCAGCTACGGTATCTTCTCTTTTCCGACCATATAGTTTGACGAGCTCGTTAAAATGGATATACTCTTTTTTCGTACTACTCCTTGCAATATTAAATCTTAGAAGCAAAGAAGATGCTTCTAGTTCTGATTTTCTGGTGTATGATGATGTGAATTGACATGTTAATAATTTCATTATTTTTCGCCATAAACAGACCCGGTGACATTTTTCTGGTATCTTGTGAGCAGCAAGAGCTAACAAGGAAACATGAATTGCACTGGGCGCAAACCATCCACTTACCAGCACCATCCTGGTGGCCAAGCTTCTTGGGCCATCCGCATGATCGAATATTGAAAAACAAACATCGAAAAGCTGCAAAAGGAAAATGTTCTTCTTTAACATGTGTGCTTCTTTAGCACTCCATGACATGTCCTTCAAAGGCATTCTATTTATGGTATCTAGGAGCCTGCTCGGAGTTATAGGTAATTCAGTCAAAATTGCACCAATAATGGCAAGGCCCAAAGTTAACCTCCCAACTTTCTCCTCGATAACTCTAAGAGCGTCGATTTCTTCAACCGGATAGTCCTTTCCATTCCCTTGCATTAAAGACATTGCTTCAACTCCAGATAAGTATGAAAGTTTTAAAGGTTCCAAGTTCATGGTGCTAGAGAGGCGAGTAGAAATAATTACATGTGTCTCTCCACCAAAACGAGGGAGAAAATCCATCACAAGTTTGTGATCCCACCAATCTTTTTCACTTTCCAAGTTATCAATGATCACAAGATACGGAATGTTTCTCATCAACTCCTTGCGAACTTTAGAAATTGCTGCGGCCTCTTGCTCTTCGACGCTTTGTATCCTGGCTTTCTCCAAACCACTGTCAACTCCTACATCAACTTCTAAAAAAGACCTGATATTAAGATAGTTTTTCCATATATATCTTTTCTCCCCTCCTATCCATAAAACCATCTTATATCTCTGATGAAATCTGTACGCAAATTCAAGAATAAGTTCTGTTTTTCCAATTCCCGAATCACCTGAAACACAAGCAATGCCTTTCCCATACAAAATTTTGCTTCCACTTTTCCTCCTAGTATACTTACCACCTTTGAGCTTTTTATGGTATTGCCTATGAGAAAATTCAGTACCTTGCATTTCAATCTCTTTTTCGGACTCCTTCCATATAACCGGTTCGTTTTCCTCTCGTCTGCCCTTTACCATATGCCTTTCTGATTCCCTCCATCTTTCACCTATCATATTACCTTTGCCCCGACCAACTGTTATGCCCTTTCTCTTCGGTCTGGCCTTAAGTTCAATATAGTCTTGCTCTGCGTCTCCAGTGATATCACCAAAAAGTATAAACTCCAATTGTGAAAGCTCCTTTTTCCTGCCAATAAAATTCTCATTTCGAGTGAAAGGGAACTCTTCTTTTTCTGCTCTCTCTCTCCATTTTGTCAAGCGCTCCGCAACACTTCTCTTGCCTAACCTCATTGCTAATAATGTGACAGCCTTCAGTATGCAATCTCTCCAGCTTCCATCTTGAGCTTCCAACTTCCATTCATCGACACGAGAGAGGACGTGCACCGCATCTTTCCATTCCTGTTCCAACCCTTCATACCAAAGCCAAAGTTCCCCTCCATTTTTCTCCCACATCTCACCCCTCTTTTCGATTATATCCCTGACAAGACAATCAGCTGGACTCAAATCAAAGTATATAGGAACCAAATTCTTCTTGCTAGAAAAAAACTGCAGCTCCTCAATGGTATATTGGTTCTTGAAAGACTTCCTCGATACAATCACTATCCCAAAAGAAGCAGCATCCATAGCCCTTTCTACATTGGCAAGCTTGCGAGAGTTCTTACATCGAGCCCTATCCGATACAAAGCAACTGATTCCTTGAGTTTCTAACTCAGCACGAAGCCAATTAACAAATCGTACCAAAGGTGTTTTCCTGCCATGAAATCCTATGAAAATATCACAATTCCTCAGTCTATAAGAAGAGAGTGACGTGGAACCTGAAGTTGATGATGTTCTATTATTTCTATCTTTCTTACTTGGCTTCCCTTTCATTCCAGAGCAACCCTCATCACCGCAATGGCGATAATTGATACTACTGCTAGATATGCCAACCGAGGAAGACGTAAAATCAAGTTTTAGCAAATCGCTTGAATTATAGCCAGCCGGAGATGCTGTTATATCTGATAAGGTACTTTTAACGTTAACTAGAGACTTCTGTTCTGGAATCCCTGAACTGATGCTTGGGCCAGCTATATCAAAATGAGTTCTGTTACATGTAGATGGTGGTGATCTTGGAGAGAAGAATGGTGACTGATTTGCTGAAAAAAATGTCGAAGAAGTCGATGACATATTTCTTTTGGTGTTAGCTTTCAAAGACCTCTCTTCTTGATTATCCATGCCTATATCAGTATGGTTCCCAGTTAAGGGAATATCAAATCCAATGCATGCACACCGTTAACAGGAACAGGTTCTCTGAAATTGTCACAATTGCCTTGTCAGTAATAAGATGCAGTCCAATAAAAATATCGAAAAATGTCAGAAAATTGAATGTTCTACTTCTGCACCATAATGTTCATGATAATTGTAATAAATATAAGAGCTATGCTATTTAGAACAAAATATTTCTTCATGAAACATATGGAACCACAACATGTCTCACACTTGAGAATTGTAATGTTCAGATTTGGATGGAATAAAAGCAATATGGTGGTGTAAAGTGGGATTCAAGTATTTGCCGCATAATGCATTAGTTGTCGCTTAGTAATATCACCAAAAGAAAATATAAAGTGATGATAGTGACATTGCCATCTATGATGTAGATCTAAAACTTTACATCAACACAAAAGAAGTAAAATTCATCATTAGGTAGCAAAAGAATCACTTTTAAAAGGACTACTTATTACTTTCCACAAAGTGGTATCTTCTTTTTAAATAGAAAAAAAACTTTAGAAAAAGATTTTGATCCTAAAAAGTGAATAACACAAGGAAAGATAGCAACTGCTTCAAACTGTTTAGATTGTTGGGTATATGCAATAGTTAAAAAATCAGTACAAATTCAGCTCATTTGATCACACATAATTCTTGATTAAACGATTCATAACCAACTCAAAAGCAAATGAGGCATCATCATTAACAAGAAAATCATAACCCAATCTTAAGTTTTTTTTTTCTTTCAAAAAAAATAAAATGAAATAGAATAAAAATACTAAAAAACTGCAATGTGACTCAGATCTGAACACTTACAAGGATACCAAACTGAACCAAGTTTCTTCAATTCCCTATTTTGCCTTCAACCAATGAAAGTTATTTCCCTAAACTGAACACAAGAGCAATGGCAATAACTATTAACAGTGAAAATAACGAACTCATGAACCCACCAAGGACAATTAAGAAACACACCAATAGAAGAATCGTGTATAAATGTGCAGTTTATAATAATAATATAATGAAATATAGATCAGTTACTGCTAGTATGGATATTGAATGAAAAGGGTAAGGATGAAGTTAGTATTGGAAACAAGCATATGTGAATGATAATAATAATAATAATAATAATAATAATAATAATAATAATAATAATAAATAATAATAATTGGGAGACACCCATTACAGAAAAAGAAGGAAAAAAGATAAAGTTTGTTGAAAAATAAGGCAAAAGACCGTTTCTTTTTGTATCAGAAGTGAAGAGAACAACACAAATCTTAAGAGGGTTCAGAAACTCTAGCTATTTTTTGATAACAACGCTTTTTTTTGTTTGATAGTAAAACATATATATAACTCTGTTTTCCTTTCACATTTTGTTTTTTATTGATTGAATTAGGGGGCTTTTTGTCTGATGTGATTGAAGAGAATAGGAACAAGGAAAGACTAGGGTATATGGTTAGAAGCTAATTTGATTTATTATTATTGTTATTTATTATTATTATTATTATTATTATTATTATTATTATTATTATTTATTATATCGTTGATTAAAAAACACAGTTGAAGGCAAGGGGTTAATGTTAATCCATCATTCATCACCTGTCTGCTTCTTGGTTTTCAATTATCTATTTGGTGTCTGTCTTCTTCTCTATTTGGCCAAATGTTGTGTGTTTTTGTAAATTAAATTATGGCTTACTATATAGTCTATAAGCTACTACTGTTGGTGAACTCAACACATTGATTTGTGGAGATTCTTTCATGTTGTTATTGGTATTATTATTATGCTTTACATTAAATATACCTAGTGCTTATGAATTTTTCTTCTTAAAACCTTACTATTGAAATATTGATTTGATACCTTAAAGTATTGTTTTGGATTAGCCTAACCATCAAGATTGACAATAATCTCATTCATGCACTTATTTATTTTGATCTCATAAACCAAAATTGACTTGGAAGTGAACCAATTTCAATTGTGAATTTTAAAGTATCATCTAAAACTAAATCCTACATTGAAAAGTGATAATAACTGAAAATAATATCTAAATCAATCAATTTAGAAAACATAACACATTTTGTATGAAAAAAAAAAAAACTAAAACATGAATAAAAAAACTCAAACACTTATATGCAACAAAAATAATCAAACACTTATATGGACATAAAATCAAACACTTTATATGCAACAAAATAACTCTAAACAAAAACCATGAGTATCATTTAGTTGAAAATCCAAATCAAAATTTCAAACTCCAAACTCAACACTGAGAGAATAAACTATAATTTCATTCTAACTGAACAACGTAAGCAAAAAAGTAGAATTCTACAAAAATATCGAATACTCTAGAAAAATTGAAATTAAAACTAACAGAGTTAGAGGAGAGTTAGAGGAGTGACAAACTATCAAAACTAACCGACAGAGGAGCTACTATTCGAACTAACAGAATTCCAAATCAAAACTAATTAACAAAAATCAGCACTAACAAAATTGAAATATGAACCTTTTGAACAAAGTAGCAAAGTAATATGAAGACGGATGAAGTTGCGGCGAACAGAGAGATGAACGGCCACGGAGGCAGACGCGGCCACAGGCCCACAGCGAGCATATGAGTGATCTGCACTGGAGGCAGAGTGAGGCGGCTGCACGTTTGCCGTGATTCTGGAGGAGGGAGAGAGGTAGACTAGCTTGTAAGCAAAAGAGAGAGACAGGAGAAGGCCGGAAGAGACGGAAGAAAGACAAAACTAAACTAAATTTAGGTATTGTTGTAATTTTTTAGTTTTAATAAGGACATTTTATTCATTTTAGCTATATTTGTTTTTATGGTGGCCGCTGTCCCTTGTCCTGCAAAGCTCCACCCCTAATCTTGCGTGATATACATAGGACCATCTTCACAAAGCTAGAATTGGCCCCAACATATACGAAATTTAAGAGCGAATTTTAAAATGAAATTTTAAAAGTCTATAATATTATTTTAATAAATTATTAATTTTTTATCAAAAATTATTTTTTAAATACTTTACAAATTATATATTAAATTAATTAATTTGTATAGCATTTTTTTTAACTGATTCAATATATATTGAGACAATGAAGCTTTTTATTAAGAAATTTTCTTTTTATGGAGAACTAAAAGGTGGCTTTAAATTGAGCAGGCTTGCATGAACATTGTAATTGGGCTGGTTGCAAGTTCTATATTTCACTACACCTCCAACGCAATTCTATGTATCACACAACAACCGTTATGCACTAATATATATCATGGTTGAAAATAACAAGGATTAATATTTGGGAGTAATCAAGATACAAATATTTGATAAATTTAATTTTGGTTAAACTTTTTAATAAGACTCTTGAATCTAACTCATTCTTATAAAATTGACTAATAAAATAATGTCTTTTTTTTTTATATATTATTTTCAGTTATTATCACTTTTCAATGTTGGATTTAGTTTTAAATGATACTTTAAAATTCACAATTGAAGTTGGTTCACTTCCAAGTCAATTTTGGTTTATGAGATCAAAAGAAATAAGTGCATGAATGAGATTATTGTCAATCATAAGGTCTCAATTATCTATTTGGTGCCATCACCATCATTCATCACCATGTTTGCTTCTTGGTTTTCAATTATCTATTTGGTGTCTGTCTTCTTCTCTATTTGGCCAAATCTTGTGCGTTTTTGTAAATTAAATTATGGCTTACTATATAGTCTATAAGCTACTACTGTTGGTGAACTCAACACATTGATTTGTGGAGATTCTTTCATGTGGTTATTGGTATTATTATTATGCTTTACATTAAATATATCTAGTGCTTATGATTTTTTCTTCTTAAAACCTTACTATTGAAATATTGATTTGATACCTTAAAAGTATTGTTTTGGATTAGCCTAACCATCAATTGAGACCTTATGATTGACAATAATCTCATTCAGGCACTTATTTCTTTTGATCTCATAAACCAAAATTGACTTGGAAGTGAACCAACTTCAATTGTGAATTTTAAAGTATCACCTAAAACTAAATCCTACATTGAAAAGTGATAATAACTGAAATAATTTATAAAAAAGAGACATTCTTTATTTTACTAGTCAATTTTACAAGAATGAGTTAGATTCAAGAGTCTTATTAAAAAGTTTAACCAAAATTAAATTTATCAAGTATTTATATCTTGATTACTCCCAAATATTAATCTTTGTTATTTTCACCCATGATATATACTAGTGCATAACGGTTGTTGTGTGATTCATAGAATTGCGTTGGAGGTGTAGTGGAATATAGAACTTGCAACCAGCCCAATTACAATGCTTCATGCAAGCCTGCTCAATTTAAAGCCACCTTTTAGTTCTCCATAAAAAGAAAATTTCTTAATAAAAAGCTTCATTGTCTCAATATATATTGAATCAATTGAAAAAAATGCTATACAAATTAATTAATTAATTAATTAATTTAATATATAATTTTTAAAGTATTTAAAAGATAATTTTTGATAAAAAATTAATAATTTATTAAAATAATATTATAGACTTTAAAAATTTTCATTTTAAAATTCGCTTTTAAAATTGTGTATATGTTGGGGGGCCAATTCTAGCTTTGTGAAGATGGTTCTATGTATATCACGTGTGGAGCAGATTAGGGACGGAGCTATGCAATGACAAGGGGCCGCGGCCAAAATAAATATATAGATAAAATGATTAAAATGTCCTTATTAAAACTAAAAAATTATAACAATATTTAAATTTAGTTTAGTTTTTTCTCCCTCTTCCGTAATTAGACAAACACGCAGCCGCCTCACTCTTCCACCAGTCCAGATCACTCGTATGCTCGCTGGGAGCTTGTGGCCGCGTCTGCCTCGGTGGCCGTTCGTAGCTCTCTGTTCGCCGCAACCTCATCCGTCTCTAGACTGCGTTGTTACCTTGTTCAAAAGGTTGGTATTTCAATTTTGTTAGTGTTGATTTTTGTTAGTTGGTTTTGATTTAGAATTATGTTAGTTCGAATCATCGCTCACTATTAATTACTTTTGATAGTTTGTCGCTTCTCTGACTCTGTTAGTTTTGATTTCAACTTTTCTTAGTTCCTTTTTACCTATCCTACGAATTACAGTACTCATATTTTTGTGGAATTCTACTTTTTGTTTATGTTATTTAATTAGAATGAAATTTAAAGTTTATTTTGTCACTGTTGAGTTTGGAGTTTAAAATTTTGATTTTGGAGTTTCAATTAGACAATTGTGTTGATTTTTGTTTATAGTTTTTGTGTTGCACATAAAGTATTTGATTTTATGTCTAAATAAAGTGTTTGAGTTTTTTTATTGCACATAATGTGTTTGATTTTATGTTCATATAAAGTGTTTGAGTTTTTTTGTTGCATGTGTTTGAGTTTTGTTGAATTTTTGTTTGAGTTTTTTTTTGTCCATATAAAGTGCTTTAGCTTTTTTGTTGCATACAAGATGTTTTATGTTACCTAAATTGATTGATTTAGATAAGCTTGTGAGAATGAAAAAGAGTAAAACAATTGATTCTTTTTTCAAGTTAATTAAAGAGCGTAAAACATTACTTTAAACTATTTTTAAGTTATGTAGTTAAATTATTTGATACTTCACCTTATAAATATTATTCAAATCTTTTATAGCATTAAAGAATTATATATAGTCTATATTAAATAAAATATAAACAAAAGCAATATATATATATATATATATATTAATTTTACGAATATAATTTTTGTTTATATTTTATTTTAGAAAAAAAATATAATTTTTTTTGTAAAAATGTGTCTAGTTTATAATTTTAAAAAATTTAATGAACTTAAAAACAATAATTAAACTACATAAAACTATTGCTTACAGTGAGGGTCATGTTTTGGAATTTGGATTAGGTTCATTGATACCACTACACACAGATGCATCTCGACGGCCAATATTTTTACAAATAATTAAAGTTGTCTTTTATACTTTTCAATTAACTTTATATATTCTCATTTAAAAATTTTATATTTAAAATATTTTTAATATTTTTAATAAAACTATAAAAATTAAAAAATTCCTTCATACTCCTATAAGTTGTATTTTCTGAAAGAGTGATTGTTATTGAATTTTTTTTGTTTTTTTTTTTATCAAAAATTTCAGGATAAATAAATTTTTTGTAGTTATAAATGAATATTAGAAATTTCATTTTTTAAATTTCTTGGAGTACCACTCGGAAATTTCAAATTTCTGGTATTGATTTATAACTACCGAAAATTTGAAATTTCTGGAATGAAATTTCATTCCTCAAAATTTTCTAGGGATGCGACCATGTATTAAGCTTGCAAATTTTTTTTCTTACCATTTTTACAATTACAAAATTTGTTTATTTAGTAAAACAAAAATAATTATAATATTTTTAAAAACAAAATATTAATAATGAATTAATTAATAAAATAAAATTATATTAATAATGATAATAATAAATTAAAGTAAATTATATTATGAAAATTTTATATATTTTTAAATATTATTATTCTTATTATTTAATTACATTAACAATATTCTATCATTTTATTTATTAGATCAAAATAAAAATAGGAGGGAGTTGTTAAGAAAATAAGTTGTTATTTTATCGGTAAAATATTAGGGATTCGTTGTTTTTTTTTTGGCACATTTAGTCAAT
>JBBPBS010000738.1:14671567-14683180 GCA_037974835.1 Cicer judaicum
TTTGATTTTTTAAATAAATTAAAAATAATTAAAAATCAAAATTCTATTATTAAAATAAAATAAAATGAGAAAAAAATTCAGTTAAATAAATGTGTGAAAACAAACAACTTGTTATATTATAATAACTTTCTCTTTTTTTTCGGTCAAATTAATAAAAATAATAATAATATTTGAATTTCATGTATTTTTTTAATTTGTGGTATTTTTTTCTTTAGTTTAATATATTTTGTTTGTTTAATTTAATTTAATTTATATTATCAATATAATTTACTTTATTATTATTATTATTGTTATTGTTATTATTATAAAAAAAAATGCACACATTGATTTTTTTTTCATCCTTATTTCAAAATAAAAAATAACATACCGGATTGTTTGTGTCTCTGGTTAAGTAGAATAACTATCGGATATTTCAAAAATTTGAAATTTCTAATAAGGAAAATGAAACTATTTCTGATAAGGTAAATGTAACTATAGAAAATTTCATGACACAAATTTCCGATATTATAAATATTTTACCGAATATTTAGTGGCGAAATTTCCTGTAACATAATTGTAATATCAAAAATTTAAAATACGAAATTTCTAATAGTGAATATTTGTGTACTTAATTTTAATAAAAAAAATTTACGTACTAAAAATTTTGTCGAGAGAGTGAAATTTTAAAGTAATTTTTTTTTTACCATTTAATCAATTAAATTTTTAAAAATAATTTTGAATTTTTAACAATGTGAGAAATATAAGATTAATTGTGAAGTACAAACACCAAAATTCTATTGTGTAAGAGTTTTTATGTAATGATCTCATGCTCTCTCTCCCACCTTGACCTTTATCTAGGGTTCGAAAGCCCAATTGTTTTATTATGGGTGTATAGATGACACTAATGTGTTTGTATGTTTGCATTTAGTGATAAAAATATAAAAGTTTATATGTTTATTTAAAAAAATTAGTCATTTAATTAATAAAAAATGATATGTTTATAAATAAAATAGTTTAAATATATATATATATATAAAACTGGAAAGACATAATGTTCTACAAAATTTTGGGATCCTTTTTAAACAGACATAATCATATATTTTTTTAGAAGTTGTTTAATTAAATATAAAAGGTAAAATTATAACTAAAAATAGTTTAATTGAATGATAAGATTAGGAGAAAATGATTTAATTGAATATAAAAAGGTAAAATTATAAATAAAAGTAGTTTAATTGAATGATAAGACCAGAAAAAAAATGATCAAAATTATGTATTTTTTTATATAAAATATAATAAGACAAATACAAACAATTGTCTCAAGAGTACTAATTAGTGATTTATACAAGGAAATTTAATGTTAAGAACGTATGAGATTTTTTGTATTTAATTTTTCAAAAATTTAAATTTTGATTTTTTCAATACATAATTTTCTCTTTTAATTCTTTAAAAATTTCTCTTAAAGTATCCATAATGAAGTTCTCCAAATTGGATGCTGAAATAAATTATATATATATATATATATCACTTATTTTATAATTTTTAATTATAGTGTTTAATAAGTATCTTTTACTCAATTTTTTTCACTAAGTGACTTATACCAATAACTTTATAATTTATATTTAAAAAAAAATATTTTAATACAATCTATTGGGTAAACCGTGAAACATGACCAGAGAAAAAATGTTTATAAATACACCGATCTCGATAAGAATACAATTATGTGATGATACAATGAAGTTACTTATCTAGTAAATTGCTTATTAAAATAATCACTCTATTATAATCATCTTAGGATGTTTGTTAATGATAACATTAAAAAATAGAAAAACAAATGACAAAAAGAGGGGCATGACTTAAAAATAATAATAATATAAAGTTTGAGGCAAATAAAATAATTTTGACATTATATGAAAAAGAAAAAATAACTTCGCTATATTTTATTAGAGATTTCAATTTATTTCCTTCTAATAAATTACTATAAATATAATGTCACGCTGCGACAAACACGCACGCAAATGAGTATATGAGTACAAAACATCACGTTTCCTTAATTGGACCATCTTAATCAATTGTGTTTTTTAATCAACGATATAATAATAATAATAATAATAATAATAATAATAATAATAATAAATCAAATTAGCTTCTAACCATATACCCTAGTCTTTCCTTGTTCCTATTCTCTTCAATCACATCAGACACAAAAAAAATTGTATTGTATTGTATGCCCCCAAATTCAATCAATAAAAAACAAGATGTGAAAGAAAAACAGAGTTATATATGTTGTACTATCAAACAAAAAAAAGCGTTGTTATCAAAAAACAGCTAGACTTTGTGAACCATCTTAAGACTTGTGTTCTCTTCACTTCTGATACAAAAAGGTACGGTCTTTTGCCTTATTTTTCAACAAATTTTATCTTTTTTCCTTCTTTTTCTGTAATGGGTGTCTCCCAATTATTATTATTATTATTATTATTATTATTATTTATTATTATTATTATTATTATTATTCACATATGCTTGTTTCCAATACTAACTTCATCCTTACCCTTTTCATTCAATATCCATACTAGTAGTAACTAATCTATTTCATTATATTATTATTATAAAATGCACATTTATACACGAATCTTCTATTGGTGTGTTTCTTAATTGTCCTTGGTGGGTTCATGAGTTCGTTATTTTCACTGTTAATAGTTATTGTGTCACATCGCAGTTTTTTGGTATTTTTATTCTATTTCATTTGTTTTTTTTTTGTTTTTGAAAGAAAAAAAAAACTTGAGATTGGGTTATGATTTTCTTGTTAATGATGATGCCTCATTTTCTTTTGAGTTGGTTATGAACCGTTTAATCAAGAATTATGTGTGATCAAGTGAGCTGAATTTGTCCTGATCTTTTAACTATTGCATATATCCAACAATCTAAACAGTTTGAAGCAGTTGCTATCTTTCCTTGTGTTATTCACTTTTTAGTGATGGGTCTCTTAACTATTATTTATTATTATTATTATTATTCACATATGCTTGTTTCCAATACTAACTTCATCCTTACCCTTTTCATTCAATATCCATACTAGCAGTAACTGATCTATATTTCATTATATTATTATTATAAACTGCACATTTATACACGATTCTTCTATTGGTGTGTTTCTTAATTGTCCTTGGTGGGTTCATGAGTTCGTTATTTTCACTGTTAATAGTTATTGCCATTGCTCTTGTGTTCAGTTTAGGGAAATAACTTTCATTGGTTGAAGGCAAAATAGGGAATTGAAGAAACTTGGTTCAGTTTGGTATCCTTGTAAGTGTTCAGATCTGAGTCACATTGCAGTTTTTTAGTATTTTTATTCTATTTCATTTTATTTTTTTTGAAAGAAAAAAAAAACTTAAGATTGGGTTATGATTTTCTTGTTAATGATGATGCCTCATTTGCTTTTGAGTTGGTTATGAATCGTTTAATCAAGAATTATGTGTGATCAAATGAGCTGAATTTGTACTGATTTTTTAACTATTGCATATACCCAACAATCTAAACAGTTTGAAGCAGTTGCTATCTTTCCTTGTGTTATTCACTTTTTAGGATCAAAATCTTTTTCTAAAGTTTTTTTTCTATTTAAAAAGAAGATACCACTTTGTGGAAAGTAATAAGTAGTCCTTTTAAAAGTGATTCTTTTGCTACCTAATGATGAATTTTACTTCTTTTGTGTTGATGTAAAGTTTTAGATCTACATCATAGATGGCAATGTCACTATCATCACTTTATATTTTCTTTTGGTGATATTACTAAGCGACAACTAATGCATTATGCGGCAAATACTTGAATCCCACTTTACACCACCATATTGCTTTTATTCCATCCAAATCTGAACATTACAATTCTCAAGTGTGAGACATGTTGTGGTTCCATATGTTTCATGAAGAAATATTTTGTTCTAAATAGCATAGCTCTTATATTTATTACAATTATCATGAACATTATGGTGCAGAAGTAGAACATTCAATTTTCTGACATTTTTCGATATTTTTATTGGACTGCATCTTATTACTGACAAGGCAATTGTGACAATTTCAGAGAACCTGTTCCTGTTAACGGTGTGCATGCATTGGATTTGATATTCCCTTAACTGGGAACCATACTGATATAGGCATGGATAATCAAGAAGAGAGGTCTTTGAAAGCTAACACCAAAAGAAATATGTCATCGACTTCTTCGACATTTTTTTCAGCAAATCAGTCACCATTCTTCTCTCCAAGATCACCACCATCTACATGTAACAGAACTCATTTTGATATAGCTGGCCCAAGCATCAGTTCAGGGATTCCAGAACAGAAGTCTCTAGTTAACGTTAAAAGTACCTTATCAGATATAACAGCATCTCCGGCTGGCTATAATTCAAGCGATTTGCTAAAACTTGATTTTACGTCTTCCTCGGTTGGCATATCTAGCAGTAGTATCAATTATCGCCATTGCGGTGATGAGGGTTGCTCTGGAATGAAAGGGAAGCCAAGTAAGAAAGATAGAAATAATAGAACATCATCAACTTCAGGTTCCACGTCACTCTCTTCTTATAGACTGAGGAATTGTGATATTTTCATAGGATTTCATGGCAGGAAAACACCTTTGGTACGATTTGTTAATTGGCTTCGTGCTGAGTTAGAAACTCAAGGAATCAGTTGCTTTGTATCGGATAGGGCTCGATGTAAGAACTCTCGCAAGCTTGCCAATGTAGAAAGGGCTATGGATGCTGCTTCTTTTGGGATAGTGATTGTATCGAGGAAGTCTTTCAAGAACCAATATACCATTGAGGAGCTGCAGTTTTTTTCTAGCAAGAAGAATTTGGTTCCTATATACTTTGATTTGAGTCCAGCTGATTGTCTTGTCAGGGATATAATCGAAAAGAGGGGTGAGATGTGGGAGAAAAATGGAGGGGAACTTTGGCTTTGGTATGAAGGGTTGGAACAGGAATGGAAAGATGCGGTGCACGTCCTCTCTCGTGTCGATGAATGGAAGTTGGAAGCTCAAGATGGAAGCTGGAGAGATTGCATACTGAAGGCTGTCACATTATTAGCAATGAGGTTAGGCAAGAGAAGTGTTGCGGAGCGCTTGACAAAATGGAGAGAGAGAGCAGAAAAAGAAGAGTTCCCTTTCACTCGAAATGAGAATTTTATTGGCAGGAAAAAGGAGCTTTCACAATTGGAGTTTATACTTTTTGGTGATATCACTGGAGACGCAGAGCAAGACTATATTGAACTTAAGGCCAGACCGAAGAGAAAGGGCATAACAGTTGGTCGGGGCAAAGGTAATATGATAGGTGAAAGATGGAGGGAATCAGAAAGGCATATGGTAAAGTGCAGACGAGAGGAAAACGAACCGGTTATATGGAAGGAGTCCGAAAAAGAGATTGAAATGCAAGGTACTGAATTTTCTCATAGGCAATACCATAAAAAGCTCAAAGGTGGTAAGTATACTAGGAGGAAAAGTGGAAGCAAAATTTTGTATGGGAAAGGCATTGCTTGTGTTTCAGGTGATTCGGGAATTGGAAAAACAGAACTTATTCTTGAATTTGCGTACAGATTTCATCAGAGATATAAGATGGTTTTATGGATAGGAGGGGAGAAAAGATATATATGGAAAAACTATCTTAATATCAGGTCTTTTTTAGAAGTTGATGTAGGAGTTGACAGTGGTTTGGAGAAAGCCAGGATACAAAGCGTCGAAGAGCAAGAGGCCGCAGCAATTTCTAAAGTTCGCAAGGAGTTGATGAGAAACATTCCGTATCTTGTGATCATTGATAACTTGGAAAGTGAAAAAGATTGGTGGGATCACAAACTTGTGATGGATTTTCTCCCTCGTTTTGGTGGAGAGACACATGTAATTATTTCTACTCGCCTCTCTAGCACCATGAACTTGGAACCTTTAAAACTTTCATACTTATCTGGAGTTGAAGCAATGTCTTTAATGCAAGGGAATGGAAAGGACTATCCGGTTGAAGAAATCGACGCTCTTAGAGTTATCGAGGAGAAAGTTGGGAGGTTAACTTTGGGCCTTGCCATTATTGGTGCAATTTTGACTGAATTACCTATAACTCCGAGCAGGCTCCTAGATACCATAAATAGAATGCCTTTGAAGGACATGTCATGGAGTGCTAAAGAAGCACACATGTTAAAGAAGAACATTTTCCTTTTGCAGCTTTTCGATGTTTGTTTTTCAATATTCGATCATGCGGATGGCCCAAGAAGCTTGGCCACCAGGATGGTGCTGGTAAGTGGATGGTTTGCGCCCAGTGCAATTCATGTTTCCTTGTTAGCTCTTGCTGCTCACAAGATACCAGAAAAATGTCACCGGGTCTGTTTATGGCGAAAAATAATGAAATTATTAACATGTCAATTCACATCATCATACACCAGAAAATCAGAACTAGAAGCATCTTCTTTGCTTCTAAGATTTAATATTGCAAGGAGTAGTACGAAAAAAGAGTATATCCATTTTAACGAGCTCGTCAAACTATATGGTCGGAAAAGAGAAGATACCGTAGCTGCACGAGCAATGATACAAGCTATGATCAGTCACGGGTCGATATCTCAAAATCTGGAACATTCATGGGCTGCATGCTTTCTGTTATTTGGGTTTGGCCACGACGATGTAGTTGTTGAGCTCGAGGTGTCTGAGCTTTTAAATCTTGTCAAAAGAGTGGTTCTGCCTCTTGCAATTCACACATTCATTACATACTCGCGATGCACTCCGGCTCTCGAGCTTCTGCGTCTGTGCACCAATGCACTGGAAGCTGCAGATCAAGCATTTGTTACCCCTGTTGACAAGTGGTTCGACAAAACACTTTGTTGGCGGTCAATCAAGACTAGTGCTCAGTTGAATCCTTCTCTCTGGCAAGAGCTAGCTTTGTGTCGAGCCACCGTTCTTGAGACCACGGCAAAGCTAATGCTAAGATGTGCTCAATTTAAGGTTGGGGAAGATTTGGTTAGGAAGGCTGTTTTTATTAGGACTTCGATTTGCGGTGAAGATCATCCAGATACCATATCGACACGCGAAACATTAAACAAATTTACCAGGCTTAGTGAAAACGTCCAAATTCACGCTTCAACATAGATTTATTTATTTATTTTTTATCTTGTTAGAAAACTAGATTTATACAAAAGATCTATAATAGAACTTATGCATACTGTATGAGATGCCTTCCATTTTAAAATTATTCCTTTTTGGTTAACTTCACATGCTTAGTATGGATCCTTATATAAATTTTGTAATGATCCTTCTTCCATAGATTTTTTTTATTACTATGTTATTATTTCCCAATTCATACATATATATGCCAATTAACACACATGATCAATTTATTATCTTTTGTTTTATGTGGAAGTATGAGGTATTGTTGTGCATATGATTTAAGTTGTCACATTGATGCAACCGTTTTGTTGGGATTCTAGTTTTTATTTGTGCAAGAGTGTGTATATTCATATATCTAATGCAGTAAGGCTTTTCTCTTGGTGACATTATTAATGTCATCTGTTATGCATCATTCCTTGGTTATTTCTTAAATTGCTTTCCCACAAGTATATATAAACCATTTCATTAAAAATAGTCTGTGATAAAATTACAGAGACATGTGGTTGAAGGTGAATTGCAGAGAGAATTCTCAATATTTGATTGATATAAAAACTAACTTGTGTGATACAATGATGATTTTCTGTCGTTCGGGTTTAGGGAAGTAGTTTAGTCAAAGACAATGCATAATTAGAATCTGAGGTAGATTTTCTGTCAATGGGGAGGTTGGTTGTAGTAGATGTTCATGATAAAATAGTTCCTTTCAGACATAAAAATCTAATACGAAATTAAGATTCTTCGATCAGACCAATCACAATTTATAATAGTGTTGACTGTGAGAGGTTATGATAAGATATAATCCAAGATTCACTTATAGTACAAAGATAAAAGTCTAAAATGAGTTTATAAAAAACGATATCTCTCATTATAAGTCGATTTTGAGATTATAAGTCGATTTTGTGAGAAATAGGTAGGTCAAATATAAAAACTTAATATTTAAAATGCATCTTGGTAAATAAATTAAAAAAATGGAGACTAGACATGAAGCTGTCACTGTTGCTAACCAATGTATATAGCCACATTTGTTTGTCTTTTTGTATGATGCTAAAATGTCTCTTCAGAAACTTTTTTACAATGCCATTTACATGATTCAATAGAAAGGTTCTTTTTAGCTCCATTTATTTTTAATATAACCTTATTGTTTGAATTATTACCGATAATTGACACTACAGTTGCATTTGCATTGACGTTGATTCAATCATTGGATGATCCTAGGTGGAATGGAATAGTTGTCATAAGTTCAAAGGTTTATCATGCTCCAAGGTTGTGGTATGTTCGTGTCAATGTCGTAGAGGCGCAAGATTTGATTCCAACGGAGAAAAATCGGTTCCCAGATGCATGTGTTAAGGTGCAGATAGGTAACCAAGTGCTGAAAACAAAGACAGTGCCTGCTAGGACTCTAAATCCACAATGGAATGAAGATCTTTTGTTTGTTGCTGCTGAGCCTTTTGAAGATCATATAATACTTTCAGTTGAAGATCGAGTTGGTCCTGGAAAAGATGAGATCATAGGGAGGGTGATCATACCTATAAATGCGGTGGATAGGCGAGCTGATGATGGAATCATTCATTCTAGATGGTTCAACTTGGAAAAGCCTGTTGTTGTGGATGTTGATCAGCTGAAGAGAGAAAAGTTTGCTAGCAGAATTCAGCTAAGGTTATGTCTTGATGGAGGTTATCATGTTTTGATGAATCAACTCATTATAGCAGTGATCTTCGCCCCACTGCGAAACAGCTATGGAAGCCAGCTATTGGTGTTTTAGAACTTGGAGTGTTGAATGCCATAGGGCTCCATCCTATGAAAACAAGGGATGGTAGAGGCACTTCTGATACATATTGTGTGGCAAAATATGGTCACAAATGGGTCAGAACAAGGACTCTTGTTGATAACTTGTCTCCAAAGTATAATGAGCAATACACTTGGGAGGTTTTTGATCCTTCCACAGTACTCACAGTTGGTGTTTTTGACAATTCTCAAATCAGTGTTGAAAATGGTCACAACAATAACAGTTCAAAAGACTTGAAAATTGGGAAGGTGAGAATTCGCATATCGACTCTCGAAACAGGAAGGATTTACACTCATTCATATCCTTTGCTTGTTCTTCATCCTACTGGTGTAAAGAAAATGGGTGAACTTCACTTGGCAATAAGATTCTCATGCACTTCTTTCTCAAACATGCTTTATCTATACTCAAGACCACTTCTGCCCAAAATGCACTATGTTAGGCCTTTTGCTGTCATGCAACTCGATATGCTCCGTAAAGAAGTGGTGGAATACATGTCAGATGTGGACTCACACTTATGGAGCATGCGTCGTAGCAAGGCGAATTTCTTTCGCCTTATGATTGAACGAACCGTGGCATGTCAACGACATCGGAATTCCTCATCCGACTTATTTTCATCCGAAATCGGACAATGATATAATCGACTGGCAACTAAGAATCATAAGATCAAATCGGAAGAATCTTGTGAGTTTTGCTGGTGCGGCGCGAGCTGATGCTGACGACCAGATTAGGTCCATATTAATAGATCAATGCAGTTCAAATATTGATGGTAAATGCAAGTATTTGAATTGTAGTTCTGTTAAATGTTATGAGCCAGAAACAATTATAGAACTTTTTGTGGAGTCTGAGTTTTGTTTGCAGCCACCAGGCGATAGTCCAACGAGAAAATCGTTTTCGGTTCGCTGATATCGGGTTGTATTCCGGTTATATTCGATCCTTTCACAGCTTACTATCAATATCCTTGGCATTTGCCTGAGGATTGTGATAAGTATTCTGCCTTCAGCCCCACGACTGGACAGGCGAAAAACCAACAGTTATCTCAATGCAATACACTAAATACTCTAATTGAAGAGGAAATTGAACTTTTTATCAAATCAGTCACAACTGAAGAGAAGAAGGCAGTGTCGAATATTCCGGAGGGACTTCCTCAATCATGTATACCGAAGCCGCCTTTTTCTCCTATTGCATGAGTATGAACTATAGTTTACACCAGCTTGATTCGAGACTGAGCCGCCGCAACTCGAGCGAGAAATGTTGATTGTTTCTCATCTTTTTGCCAACTATGAGTCCATAATGTATGCCATTGTTTGTTGGTACACACAAGTGTATACGGTATATTGCTAGACAGAAAGCAGCACTCATGGAGAAAATGTGTAGTGCTTACTGGTTATGCCAGGATCAAACTAATTTGTCCATATTGTAATGGGATAATTAGAGGGAAAGGAAAAAGAATCAATGATAGGAAAATGATAAATATATTTTTCTAGATTAGCAGCCCTTTCTGCAATTTAAATATTCAGAAATAATAAATCATAGCCAATCATATTGGAATTCATAACCACGTAGAGCTAACTCCAATGCGATATTCTAAATAGTCTGCTTGATATTTTTAGCATTGGAGTTAAGTCACATGACAACATGTTGTTGTGTTCAAGTGTGACTAGAGAGTCGCACACCTATTGGAGTTGAAAGTATATTTTGTTCGTAGTTTGAATGTTTAAAAGTTTTTGCTGAAGATGTGGTGACTCAGTTTTTTGTCGGTCTTGAATCATTAGTCTGTTGCTACTCTTGTATGTCCCTCTCTTCTTAGTAGTAGAGTCAGGTCGATTAGTTGGTAATAGCGGAGCAATTAAGTATAACTAGATTATGGCCCGCGGACTGCTCGAATATTAATTATTTTTATAAGTTTTATAAATGATATTTTATTTATTATAAATATAGTTATTTTATAATATTACTTAATTAATTTGTAATAATTGAATATGATTAGGAAAATTAAAATGAGAGAAAATTATGTTTATCACAATTATCAAATTTAATTTTTAAAATATTTTATAAAATTCATATGATAATTTATTATATAGGATAATTGTTTGACTCATTGTACTGTGATTGTTAATTTATTTTTCGACATATAATGGTACTTGCATTTATTTGATGAAATAAAATGTAAAATACAAACCCAAAAATAAGATGTAAAGATTTAAAAATATGATTGACTATTTAATATTTTTTATTTTAAAAAAAAAATTAATATTGAATAATATTGTAGCGTAGTATAAATTTATTTGTTTTATTAGTATGATATTTTAATTGCGAGCATTAGAAGTTGTTAAAAAAAAATTATTGAATATATTTCATCAAGAGTTTATAAAAAAAACATATATAATAGATAATAGTTTTTAATAATTGAAAGTAACTTTTTTAATAATTTTTAATATATTTTGTATTTTATGATTATTTTTAATAAATAGAGGGTTTTGAATTTTTGATAATATTTACTGAATTGAGAATCCATAAAAAAAATAAAGGGTTTTGAATAGAGACTTGCATGCTCGAGTCCAGACCTGCAGACTTGAGTCCAGAGCAGCAGGCTCGGGTCCAGACCAACAGGCTCGGGTCCAGACCTGTAGGCTCGGGTCCAGACCTGTAGGCTCGGGTGGATCCAGACCTGCAGGCTCGGGTCCAGACCAGCAGGCTCGGGTCCAGACCTGTAGGCTCGGGTGGATCCG
>JBBPBS010000738.1:14683476-14701945 GCA_037974835.1 Cicer judaicum
GTCCAGCAGGCTCGGGTCCAGTCCAACAGGCTCGGGTCCAGAGCAGCAGGCTCGGGTGGATCCGGACCAGCAGGCTCGGGTCCAGATCTGCAGGCTCGGGTCCAAACCAGCTTGCTCAGGTCCTAAGCAGCAGGTTCAGATCCAGTCCAGCAGGCTCGGGTCTAGACCAGTAGGCTCGGGTCCAAACCAGCTTGCTCGGGTCCTGAGCAGCAGGTTCAGATCCAGTCCAGCAGGCTCGGGTCTAGACCAGCAGGCTCGGGTTCAGACCTGGAGGCTCGGGTCCAGACCAGCTTGCTCGGGTCCATAGCAGCAGGCTCGGGTCCAGAGCAGCAGGTTTGTGTGTTTCCAATGTAATATGTTGCACTAATGTTGAACTTAAAAAAGAGTGAGACACTTGACTTATGATCTATTTGGATTGGCTTGTTTTGAATTTATCTATTGGCATAAACATTTATGAGACTGTTTGGCTGAGATTATGTCTATTATATTGACAATGCAATAATACTTAAAAATAATAATTTAATAAAATAATATTTTTTTTGTTTATATATTTAATTATATATAAAATAATCAAATAATTTAATTAGTTTATGACATATAGTTTACTATCATGTTATAATCATAATATGTACAAGAACTATAAATTTAACCAATCTTCATCTTATAATATTAGTCATCTCTAATTTAAATAATTGTTGTCTTTCGTTGAGAGGGAATTACATAAATTATCTGAATTTTTATAGTATTTATGTCGATATTTAGGAGTGATTAGTCGGGTTTTTTTTATTGAATTTATGATTAATAATATAAATTATTACTATTGATAAATGACTAATAATATTATAAAATAATTTGATAATAATATAAATTATAAATTATTATCAAATTATAAAATAATTTTATAATTTATTATAAAATAATATTATCAAATAGATTTTGAAGATATTAAATTGTGGAAGAAAAATGAAAATAGAGTAGGATCGAAAGAGATTAGGTATTGAGAGCATGATTAAGGGGAGGAGAAAGGAGAATATGTCCACATCAGCTTTTTTGCTGATGTGGAAAATATTTATATATGTAGCATTTGAGGGTGAAGTGACATTCGAGGATGACGTGACATCTGTTTTAAATATATATAATAGATACATGTTTGGTTTTACATAAGGGACCATTATGATTTTGTAAAAACTACAAAGCATAGCTTTTGTAAAATACCACCACAAAATCAAACATATCTATAGAAACTTGAGAATACTCACACTTGAAGAGTAAAATGATTAGTCTATTTTAACTATAGTTAATGAAAAATAATATATATAAATGATTTATGTATCTTTATGTTTTAAGGTTTTGTGGAGATGTCTAATTACACAACTTTAGTATATTAATAAACAACAATTATTTGCAATATTCAAAAATATATTAATATAAAAAATAAAATAATAATTGATAGACACACCTACACTCTTTCCATAGTTTGAGAGAAAAATAATTAAAAAATATTTTAATAAATGTGATAAGTTAATAATGTAATATAAAAAAAAGGAGATATTAAATAAGTGAATAAAAATTATAAATATATTTATGGTTATAGAAAAAAGGAAACAAGAATCAAATCTCTCTAAAAACAAAAACCAAAATATTATATCAAACAAAATATACGTGACCAAAAAAAATAGCAAAACAAAAAGGCATTAAAATTCAGTAATAAATGGATTTTAATGAATTAAATAAATTTTTTGACTATTTTTATGTGGATCTTAATGAATTGTTTCAATCAATCAATTTCATATAAATGCATCCATCTTGACACTTATGGATAGGGAGGGGTGCAACCTAACCAGCAATTTAACTACGTAAGGTGTTTCAATTGCAAGTTTGCAACGGTTTGGTTTGGACGCATAAAGCAAAAAAAAAAAAAAACCGTTAACTTGCCCACGTGCTTGGTGGGGCTGTCAGTCCCAACGGTCATGAAACGGCGAATTATTCTTAGCCATACGATTTATTTGTTGCCGTCACCTAACCTAACCCCTCTTTTCTGTCTGACTTTCCTACCGTTAATTAAATTAATCATCCTTTCCTTTTCCATGCTTCTCAACGGAACCCAGCCAGCTTTCCCATTTTTACTTTCTGAAACCTAAAATCGATAGTATATAAAATAATTTAATATAAAATGTTTAAATATTTTTAAAAAATAATTCATAAAATATAAAATTGATGTGAGATTAATATTTAATTAATGTATCACACCATAATCTATTATATTAGTTTTTAAGGTAAAAAGCAATGACAAAATTATTTGGACAAGCACAATATTATTTTAAGAATGTACATACTAATTTATAATAATGAAAAATTAAATTAACGAAACTTACAATTTTAAAAATCAATTTATATTTTTACTTTAAATAGTCACATGTTTGCATGAATCAAATAAAATATTATTATAAAAATAAAACACATTTATTATGTGAGATCTATACAAAAACGTAAATAAAGTTTTTTAAAAGCCATCATTTTGTATAATCAACAGGAAAATTTTATCCACCATAAATATATGTATTTAATTTGCTAGTAAATAGACTAAGCATCGACTATTGTAAATGTCTTACGTACCAATTTAGTGCTCGTGACCTTCTAACTTCTTTTGAGGAAGGAATCCAATGGCTCTAAACAGCTAATTACTCCCTACAACATAGAAAAATCCAAAATCAAAAGCATGTAACACCCTGTTATGATAAGAACAACATAAAAGATACCTTCAACAATTCCAGAACAATCTAATTTTTTGATTTATTTAAAACACCTTAACTTCCGATTATGTTTTCCTCTTTTAAAATTATAGAATGGTCCCTATCCAACTCAAAAGAGTGCCACATTCTATTCCAAAAGAAATAAAGTAAAGTTAATAGCTATTATTATATTTGCCAGCAAAACAAATAATAATAACATACTTTATCTTTTTAAAATTCCCACTATATATATATATACATATAACAATTAATAACCTTCATTCACGTACAAGAAGAGTTAGGACCAGTTTTTCATTTAAGTTAGCAAAATCTAAAAAAGAGTATCATAGTTTGTGGAAGAATGGAGAGGGAAGAAGATGTGAAAATTGGAGCAAACAAATTCTCAGAAAAGAGTGCATTAGGCATAGGAGCTAAAAGTGACAGCAAAGACTACAAAGAAGCACCAGCAGCACCATTATTTGAGCCAGGGGAGTTGAAGTCATGGTCTTTCTATAGAGCTGGAATTGCTGAGTTTGTTGCCACATTCTTGTTTCTTTACATCACTGTTTTAACTGTGATGGGTGTTAGCAGGTCAACTTCTAAGTGTGCCTCTGTTGGTATTCAAGGTATTGCTTGGGCTTTTGGTGGTATGATCTTTGCCCTTGTTTACTGCACTGCTGGAATTTCAGGTCATTTTCTTTTCTTTTCTTTACTTCATTATTTATTTCACTATTTTACTCTTTTGGGTCACCATTTTATTACTTTATTACTTGAAATTGTATGTGTCTCAAATATATGAAATAATAAATTAGTCCTTAGAATTATAGTTCAATCAATTTAGTATCTCTATCACTTAAAAGTGTGGAGATGTGGAGTTGATATCTTATTTAGAGCATGCATTTTTTTGGGTCTTAAACTTGGGTTCAAAAAGAAAGTGTTCAGAGTTTCAGGGCTAAGAAATAAAACTGTCAAATACTCGAGGACTATAAAGAAACTTTAAGATTATATCTCCATCCAAAACTTTGAGAAAAAATTGTTTGAGCTAAGATTTAAACGGTGTTACTCTTGATCTATATTCATATTTAACTTAAGCTCATAAATGAATTTGAGTCCTACCACTTGATTTTAAACTTGTTTAGTTATAACACATCTTAGAAAATTTGCTAAGAAAGTTATAAAAAAAATTGAGACTAATTCATAAAAAAAAATAAAAGACTAATTTATCAAAAGAGAATTTTGAAAATGTTGGAGACTAAATTAGAGACTCTAAACAATTTCAAGATGGTGATGCATTCTGGTATTATTTTACTTGAAACTAAATTAACGAGATGTTGGTGTTGGAACAGGTGGGCACATAAATCCAGCTGTGACCTTTGGTCTATTTTTGGCTAGGAAACTGTCCTTAACAAGGGCAATATTCTACATAATAATGCAGTGTCTTGGAGCTATCTGTGGTGCTGGTGTGGTGAAGGGTTTTGAAGGTAATGCACGTTATGAGATGTACAAAGGTGGAGCAAATGTTGTGAATCCTGGATACACCAAGGGTGATGGTCTTGGAGCTGAGATTGTTGGCACTTTTGTTCTTGTCTACACTGTCTTCTCCGCCACCGATGCCAAAAGAAACGCCAGAGACTCTCACGTTCCAGTAAATACAAAAGATCGCTAGTAATACATTCTGTAACACACATTTTTCAAAAGGTCCATTGGAACGTAAGACAGTGCGTTAAGAAGAATTTTGTTACTATAAAAAGTGTGTTACAGAGTGTTATTCTAATATTTATATGCTATGAAATGAATTAGTTATCTATATGGTTCAAATTTTTTGATGTGGTTGTATTTGTATTTGTAGATTTTGGCTCCACTTCCAATTGGGTTTGCAGTGTTCTTGGTCCATTTGGCAACTATTCCCATAACAGGAACAGGCATTAACCCAGCAAGAAGTCTTGGTGCTGCCATAATATACAACAGAGAGCATGCTTGGGATGACCTTTGGATATTCTGGGTTGGACCATTCATTGGAGCTGCACTTGCTGCTTTATATCACCAGATAGTCATACGAGCTATTCCTTTCAAGGCAAGGGGTTAATGTTAATCCATCATTCATCACCATGTCTGCTTCTTGGTTTTCAATTATCTATTTGGTGTCTGTCTTCTTCTCTATTTGGCCAAATCTTGTGTGTTTTTGTAAATTAAATTATGGCTTACTATATAGTCTATAAGCTACTACTGTTGGTGAACTCAACACATTGATTTGTGGAGATTCTTTCATGTTGTTATTGGTATTATTATTATGCTTTACATTAAATATACCCAGTGCTTATGATTTTTTCTTCTTAAAACCTTACTGTTGAAATATTGATTTGATACCTTAAAGTATTGTTTTGGATTAGCCTAACCATCAATTGAGACCTTATGATTGACAATAATCTCATTCAGGCACTTATTTCTTTTGATCTCGTAAACCAAAATTGACTTGGAAGTGAACCAACTTCAATTGTGAATTTTAAAGTATCACCTAAAACTAAATCCTACATTGAAAAGTGATAATATCTGAAAATAATTTATAAAAAAAAAGACATTTTTTATTTTACTAGTCAATTTTACAAGAATGAGTTAGATTCAAGAGTCTTATTAAAAAGTTTAACCAAAATTAAATTTATCAAGTATTTGTATCTTGATTACTCTCAAATATTAATCCTTGTTATTTTCACCCATAATATATACTAGTGAATAACCGTAGTTGTGTGATATATGGAAGTGTGTTGGAGGTGTAGTGGAATATAGAACTTGCAACCAGCCCAATTACAATGCTTCATGCAAGCCTGCTCAATTTAAGGCCACCTTTTAGTTCTCCATAAAAAGAAAACTTCTTAATAAAAAAGCTTCATTGTCTCAATATATATTGAATCAATTGAAAAAAAAGCTATACAAATTAATTAATTAATTTAATATATAATTTTTAAAGTGTTTAAAAAATAATTTTTGATAAAAAATTAATAATTTATTAAAATAATATTATAGACTTTAAAAATTTTCATTTTAAAATTTTGTATATGTTGGGGCCAATTCTAGCTTTGTGAAGATGGTTTATGTATATCACGTGTGGAGCAGCAAGATTAGGGGCGGAGCTATGCAGTGACAAGGGGCCGCGGCAAAAAAAAAAATATAAATAAAATGATTAAAATGCCCTTATTAAAACTAAAAAATTACAACAATACCTAAATTTAGTTTAGTTTTCTCTCCCTCTTCCGTAATCAGATTCTCGAATCACGACAAACACGCAGCCGCCTCACTCTTCCACCAATCCAGATCACTCATGCTCGCTGCGGGCCTGTGGCCGCGTCTGCCTCGGTGGCCGTTCGTAGCTCTCTGTTCGTCGCAACCTCATCCGTCTCTAGATTGCGTTGCTACCTTGTTCAAAAGATTCGTATTTCAATTTTCTTAGTGCTGATTTTTGTTAGTTGGTTTTGATATAGAATTATGTTAGTTCGAATCATCGCTCCTCTATTAGTTACTTTTGATAGTTTGTCACTTCTCTGACTCTAGTTTCTTTTTACCTATCCAACGAATTACAGTACCCGATATTTTTGTGGAATTCTACTTTTTGTTTATGTTATTTAATTAGAATGAAATTTAAAGTTTATTTTGTCACAGTTGAGTTTGGAGTTTGAAATTTTGATTTTGGAATTTCAATTAGACGTTAGTGCTGATTTTTGTTTATAGTTTCTGTATTGCACATAAAGTATTTGATTTTATGTCTATATAAAGTGTTTGAGTTTTTTTGTTGCACATAATGTGTTTGATTTTATGTCCATATAAAGTGTGTAAGTTTTTTTGTTACATAAAAGGTGTTTGAGTTTGGAATGATAAGACTAGAAGAAAATGATCAAAATTATGTATTTTCTTATATAAAATATAATAAGACAAATACAAACAATTGTCTCAAGAGTACTAATTAGTGATTTATACATAGAAATTTAATGTTAAGAGCGTATGAGATTTTTTGTATTTAGTTTTTCAAAAATTTAAATTTTGGTTTTTTCAATACATAATTTTCTCTTTTAATTCTTTAAAAATTTCTCTTAAAGTATCCATAATGAAGTTCTCCAAATTGGATTTGAAATAAATCATGCATATATATATATATATATCACTTATTTTATAATTTTTAATTATAGTGTTTAATAAGTATCTTTTGCTCAATTTTTTTCACTAAGTGACTTATACCAATAACTTTATAATTTATATCTAAAAAAAATATTTTAATACAATCTATTGGGTAAAACGTGAAACATGACCAGAGAAAAAATGTTTATAAATACACCAATTTATCGAATACAATTCTGTAATGACACAATGAAGTTACTTATCTAGTAAATTGCTTATTAAAATAATCACTCTATTATAATCATCTTAGGATGTTTGTTAATGATTACATTAAAAAATAGAAAAACAAATGACAAAGAGGGGCATGACTTAAAAATAATAATAATATTATTATATAATATAAAGTTTGAGGCAAATAAAATAATTTTGACATTATATGAAAAAGAAAAAATAACTTCGCTATATTTTATTAGAGATTTCAATTTATTTCCTTCTAATAAATTCCTATAAATATAATGTCACGTTGTGACAAACACGCATGCAAACGAGCATATGAGTACAAAACATCACGTTTCCTAATTTGGACCATCTTAATCAACTGTGTTTTTTAATCAACGATATAATAATAATAATAAATATTAATAATAATAATAAATCAAATTAGCTTCTAACCATATACCCTAGTCTTTCCTTGTTCCTATTCTCTTCAATCACATCAGACACAAAAAAACTTGTATTGTATTGTATGCCCCCAAATTCAATCAATAAAAAACAAAATGTGAAAGGAAAACAGAGTTATATATGTTTTCCTATTAAACAAAAAAAAAAAAAAAAAAGCGTTGTTATCAAAAAACAGCTAGAGTTTTTGAACCCTCTTAATACTTGTGTTCTTTTCACTTCTGATACAAAATGGTACAGTCTTTTGCCTTAATTTTCAACAAACTTTATCTTTTTTCCTTCTTTTTCTGTAATGGGTGTCTCCCAATTATTATTTATTATTATTATTATTATTATTATTATTATTATTATTATTATTATTATTATTATTATTATTCACATATGCTTATTTCCAATACTAACTTCATCCTTACCCTTTTCATTCAATATCCATACTAGTAGTAACTGATCTATTTCATTATATTATTATTATAAAATGCATATTTATACACGATTTTTCTATTGGTGTATTTCTTAATTGTCCTTGGTGGGTTCATGAGTTCGTTATTTTCACTGTTAATAGTTATTGTCATTGCTCTTGTGTTCAGTTCAGGGAAATAACTTTCATTGGTTCAAGGCAAAATAGGGAATTGAAGAAACTTGGTTCAGTTTGGTATCCTTGTAAGTGTTCAGATCTGAGTCACATTGCAGTTTTTTAGTATTTTTATTCTATTTCATTTGTTTTTTTTTTGTTTTTGAAAGAAAAAAAAACTTGAGATTGGGTTAGATTTTCTTGTTAATGATGATGCATCATTTTCTTTTGAGTTGGTTATGAATCGTTTAATCAAGAATTATGTGTGATTAAGTGAGCTGAATTTGTACTGATTTTTTAACTATTGCATATACCATACAATCTAAACAGTTTGAAGCAGTTGCTATCTTTCCTTGTGTTATTCACTTTTTAGGATCAAAATCTCTTTCTAAAGTTTTTTTCTATTTAAAAAGAAGATACCACTCTGTGAAAAGTAATAAGTAGTCCTTTTAAAAGTGATTCTTTTGCTGCCTAATAACAAATTTTACTTCTTTTGTGTTTATGTAAAGTTTTAGATCTACATCATAGATGCCAATGTCACTATCATCACTTTATATTTTCTTTTGGTGATATTACTAAGCGACAACTATTGCATTATGTGGCAAATACTTGAATCCCACTTTATACCACCATAATGCTTTTATTCCATCTAAATCCGATCATTACAATTCTCAAGTGTGAGACATGTTGGGGTTCCATATGTTTCATGAAGAAAGATTTTGTTCTAAGTAGCATAACTCTTATATTTATTACAATTATCATGAACATTATGATGTAGAAGTAGAACATTCAATTTTCTGACATTTTTTGATATTTTTATTAGAGTGCATCTTGTTACTGACAAGGAAATTGTGACAATTTCAGAGAACCTGTTCCTGTTAACGGTGTGCATGCATTGGATTTGATATTCCCTTAACTGGGAACCATACTGATATAGGCATGGATAATCAAGAAGATAGGTCTTTGAAAGCTAACACCAAAAGGAATATGTCATCAACTTCTTCGACATGTTTTTCAACAAATCAGTCACCATTCTGCTCTCTAAGATCACCACCATCTACATGTAACAGAATTCATTTAGATATAGCTGGCCCAAGCACCAGTTCAGGGATTCCATAACAGACATCTCTAGTTAACGTTAAAAGTACCTTATCAGATATAACAGCATCTCTGGCTGGCTATAATTCAAGTGATTTGCTGAAACTTGATTTTACGTCTTCCTCGATTGGCATATCTAGTAGTAGTATCAATTATCGCCATTGCGGTGATGAGGGTTGCTCTGGAATGAAAGGGAAGCCAATTAAGAAAGATAGAAATAATACAACATCATCAACTGCAGGTTCCACGTCACTCTCTTCTTATAGACTGAGGAATTGTGATGTTTTCATAGGATTTCATGGCAGGAAAACACCTTTGGTACGATTTGTTAATTGGCTTCGTGCTGAGTTAGAAACTCAAGGAATCAGTTGCTTTGTATCAGATAGGGCTCGATGTAAGAACTCTCGCAAGCTTGCCAATGTAGAAAGGGCTATGGATGCTGCTTCTTTTGGGATAGTGATTGTATCGAGGAAGTCTTTCAAGAACCAATATACCATTGGGGAGCTGCAGTTTTTTTCTAGCAAGAAGAATTTGGTTCCTATATACTTTGATTTGAGTCCAGATGATTGTCTTGTCAGGGATATAATCGAAAAGAGGGGTGAGATGTGGGATAAAAATGGAGGGGAACTTTGGCTTTGGTATGAAGGGTTGGAACAGGAATGGAAAGATGCGGTGGACGTCCTCTCTCGTGTCGATGAATGGAAGTTGGAAGCTCAAGATGGAAGTTGGAGAGATTGCATACTGAAGGCTGTCACATTATTAGCAATGAGGTTAGGCAAGAGAAGTGTTGCGGAGCGCTTGACAAAATGGAGAGAGAGAGAGCAGAAAAAGAAGAGTTCCTTTTCACTCGAAATGAGAATTTTATTGGCAGGAAGAAGGAGCTTTCACAATTGGAGTTTATACTTTTTGGTGATATCACTGGAGACGCAGAGCAAGACTATATTGAACTTAAGGCCAGACCGAAGAGAAAGGGCATAACAGTTGGTCGGGGCAAAGGTAATATGATAGGTGAAAGATAGAGGGAATCAGAAAGGCATATGGTAAAGGGCAGACGAGAGGAAAACGAATCGGTTATATGGAAGGAGTCCGAAAAAGAGATTGAAATGCAAGGTACTGAATTTTCTCATAGGCAATACCATAAAAAGCTCAAAGGTGGTAAGTATACTAGGAGGAAAAGTGGAAGCAAAATTTTGTATGGGAAAGGCATTGCTTGTGTTTCAGGTGATTCGGGAATTGGAAAAACAGAACTTATTCTTGAATTTGCGTACAGATTTCATTAGAGATATAAGATGGTTTTATGGATAGGAGGGGAGAGAAGATATATATGGAAAAACAATCTTATTATCAGGTCTTTTTTAGAAGTTGATGTAGGAGTTAACAGTTGTTTGGAGAAAGCCAGGATACATACCGTCGAAGAGCAAGAGGCCACAGCAATTTCTAAAGTTTGCAAGGAGTTGATGAGAAACATTTTGTAACTTGTGATCATTGATAACTTGGAAAGTGAAAAAGATTGGTGGGATCACAAACTTGTGATGGATTTTCTCCCTCGTTTTGGTGGAGAGACACATGTAATTATTTCTACTCGCCTCTCTAGCACCATGAACTTGGAACCTTTAAAACTTTCATACTTATCTGGAGTTGAAGCAATGTCTTTAATGCAATGGAATGGAAAGGACTACCCGGTTGAAGAAATCGACGCTCTTAGAGTTATCGAGGAGAAAGTTGGGAGGTTAACTTTGGGCCTTGCCATTGTTGGTGCAATTTTGACCGAATTACCTATAACTCCAAGCAGGCTCCTAGATACCATAAATAGAATGCTTTGAAGGACATGTCATGGAGTGCTAAAGAAGCACACATGTTAAAGAAGAACACTTTCCTTTTGCAGCTTTTCGATGTTTGTTTTTCAATATTCGATCATGCGGATGGCCCAAGAAGCTTGGCCACCAGAATGGTGCTGGTAAGTGGATGGTTTGCACCCAGTGCAATTCCTGTTTCCTTGTTAGCTCTTGCTGCTCACAAGATACCAGAAAAATGTCACCGAGTCTGTTTATGGCGAAAAATAATGAAATTATTAACATGTCAATTCACATCATCATACACCAGAAAATTAGAACTAGAAGCATCTTCTTTGCTTCTAAGATTTAATATTGCAAGGAGTAGTATGAAACAAGAGTATATCCATTTTAACGAGCTCGTCAAACTATATGGTTGGAAAAGAGAAGATATCGTAGTTGTACGAGCAATGATACAAGCTATGATCAGTTACGGGTCGATATCTCAAAATCTGGAACATTCATGGGCTGCATGCTTTCTGTTATTTGGGTTTGGCCACGACGATGTAGTTGTTGAGCTCGAGGTGTCTGAGCTTTTAAATCTTGTCAAAAGAGTGGTTCTGCCTCTTGCAATTCACACATTCATTACATATTCGTGATGCACTCCGGCTCTCGAGCTTCTGTGTCTGTGCACCAATGCACTGGAAGCTGCAGATCAAGCATTTGTTACCCCTATGTACAAGTGGTTCGACAAAACACTTTGTTGGCGGTCAATCAAGACTAGTGCTCAATTGAATCCTTCTCTCTGGCAAGAGCTAGCTTTGTGTCGAGCCACCGTTCTTGAGACCACAGCGAAGCTAATGCTAAGATGTGCTCAATTTAAGGTTGGGGAAGATTTGGTCAGGAAGGCTATTTTTATTAGGACTTCGATTTGCGGTGAAGATCATCCAGATACCATATCGACACGCGAAACATTAAACAAATTTACCAGGTTTAGTGAAAACGTCCAAATTCACGCTTCAACATAGATTTATTTATTTATTTATTATCTTGTTAGGAAACTAGATTTATACAAAAGATCTATAATAGAACTTATGCATACTGTATGAGATGCCTTCCATTTTAAAATTATTCCTTTTTGGTTAACTTCACATGCTTAGTATGGATCCATATATAAATTTTGTAATGATCCTTCTTCCATAGATTTTTTTTATTACTATGTTATTATTTCCCAATTCATACATATATATGTCAATTAACACACATGATTAATTTATTATCTTTTGTTTTATGTGGAAAGTATGAGGAATTGTTGTGCATATGATTTAAGTTGTCACATTGATGCAACCGTTTTTATTTGTGTGCAGGAGTGTGTATATTCATATATCTAATGCAGTAAGGCTTTTCTCTTGGTGACATTATTAATGTCATATGTTCTGCATCATTCCTTTGTTATCTCTTAAATTGCTTTCCCACAAGTATATATATACCATTTCATTAAAAATAGTATGTGATAAAATTATAGAGACATGTATTTGAAGGTGAATTGTAGAGAGAATTCTCAATATTTGATTGAATATAAAAACTAACTTGTGTGATACAATGATGATTTTCTGCCATTCGGGTTTAGGGAAGTAGTTTAGTCAAAGACAATGCATAATTAGAATATGAGGTAGATTTTCTGTCAAGGGGGAGGTTGGTTTATAATCTAAGATTCACGTATAGTACAATAATAAAGGTCTAAAATAAGTTTATAAAAATCAATATATTTCATTATAAGACGATTTTGTAAGAAATAGTTAAGTCAAATATAAAAACTTAATATTTAAAATGTATCTTGGTAAATAAATAAAAAAATGGAGACTAGACCATGAAGTTGTCACTGTTGCTAACCAATGTATAGCCACATTCGTTTGGTTTTTTGTATGATGCTAAAATGTCTCTTTAGAAACTTTTTTACAATGCCTTTTACATGATTCAATACAAAGGTTCTTTTTAGCTCCATTTATTTTTAATATAACCTTATTGTTTGAATTATTACCAATAATTGACACTACAGTTGCATTTGCATTGATGTTGATTCAATCATTGGATGATCCTAAGTGCAACGGAATAGTTGTCACACGTGGAGACAATATATTTATTAATAGGTCAAGATTCTGAACTGCATCTGGATCTCTTCAAACACAGAACAAAAGTGGGATCATCTCATGCATATTGGACCCACCATTTTTTTAATAATAATCCCAAAAGAAGTGATCTATTATTTACATGGACTAAAAAATATATAAATAAAAAGAAGATTATATTTTTACCATTAATTTAAAAATAATTAATATTTACATTAAAAAGTGGATCGATCATTTATTTTTGGATAATTTTTTTATTAATAGAGCACTTGTTTTAAGGACAGATCTAGAGAGTATGTTTTTTAAAATATTCAAGGTACATCTTGAATAAAAATGATAAAATAAATACTTTATATATATCAACTACATATCTCTAGTGTGTAAAGTTTATTGGTTTTGTTAGTATATGTAAATAACCTTAAGATGGAAATTATTTTTTATGTTCTTAATTATAAAATTCTTTTTCATTTTGTTTTTGTCCTCATTATAAGACTTTTTAAAATCCATCTTAAAAAAACAAGATAACAATAATACTAACATTCTAAACTTTGTTTTTAAAATCCATCTTAAAAAAACAACATAATAATAATACTAACATTCTAAACTTTGTTATTAAAAATATTATTTTATGTGTATGTCTTACTTTCAAATTCAATTTATATAAGTGGCACAAAATTACACATATATTTTGACATTTAAAACAAAAAATCAAACCACGAACCTTCAGTTTATAAGGTGGACAGCTCTACCACTCAGCTATAAGGCATGATTAGTCTAATTATTTTTATTTTATTTTAATTAATTTACGTAATAGTGAGATTTTGAATTTAAATCTAAAATTATTTATACAATATAACAATATTGATATTTGTTAATTAAATTAAAATTTAAAAATTACAATTGAACTAAAATTTAAAAACTAATAAATTTAATTATTAATATATAAAATCGTTGTGACTTTATTAATGTAATTATTAATGTATAGAATCCTTGCGAGCCACTAATCGTTTCCTCAGGAATTTTATAATATTAGATTATTTTATACTAGATGTTTTAACACATTTTGTTTTAATTTCATATATGAGTACTTTTATTTTTTAGAAAACAAATGAATACTTTGTTAAAATAATACTTTTCTTTCAAGAATTCACGACAAATATTATTTAGGTGAAACAAGTTTTCCTCCACATCACTTGGTTACACAGAAAACTACATTTGAAGCCATTCAACAAATCATTTGTTGCTTAGTATATGCAATTAATATCGTTTGTGTTTATTTCTTTTTAGTATGTTAGTAAAATCTCTAATTCTTTGTTTGAAAAATTATCCTAACAAGTATCGGATATATCATAGAAATCTAATTTATATACAATTTCAATTTCAGTACAAATAATTATTACACGGTCAATTAATTATAACCATTATATTATTAATAATATATGACTTTTACTACAACAAATAATAATTGTTTTACTACAACAAAATTTTAAAGAGAAACAAAATAGTATTTTCATCGGTGGAAAAAATTGCATATCAAGTTCAAAAGTATTTCAATGAGAGTGATTACACATTCTATGTAACGCCTAATTTTTTTAACATGAATGAAACAAAAATATATACAATGCAAATGAAACTGAAATTTTTAATTCATAAATATCTAATTACTTATAAATTTAAAACAACTTTCAAGTAAGACTTAATTAAACTATGACTCTAATCAAGACTCAAGATATGATCCGACTCCGACTCATGACATTGAATGACTGGTGAACAAATCTGGATACTCCTCAAACTTTCAAAATTTTAAAGAGAAACAAAATAGTATTTCCATCGGTGGAAAAAATTGCATATCAAGTTCAAAAGTATTTCAATGAGAGTGATTACACATTCTATGTAACGCCTAATTTTTTTAACATGAATGAAACAAAAATATATACAATGCAAATGAAACTGAAATTTTTAATTCATAAATATCTAATTACTTATAAATTTAAAACAACTTTCAAGTAAGACTTAATTAAACTATGACTCTAATCAAGACTCAAGACATGATCCGACTCCGACTCATGACATTGAATGACTGGTGAACAAATCTGGATACTCCTCAGACTTTCAATGTTTATCTGTTACCTGAAAAACATCACCCTCAATATAGTGAACATAAAACTCAGTAACATAGATTTAATAAAAAACAATTATTGATGTTTCCCAACCATGCCGGTGTGCTAAACATGGAAAATTCTCTCAGTAAACTATACTTCAAATTAATATAATATTATTTCTTTGTAAGCTATATTCAAATACCTCTTCTTCCTCTAGTCTCAAATATTTCAAACACTTTAAGCCATTAGAAATGAGTAATCTAATAACTTAAACTCAATATATCAAGTAAGTCATAAAGACTACATTGGTTTCACCCAATATCCTCTACTTGAATAACCTCTTTTGGTAAAATTAGACATAATTAAGTCTGTAACCTATTGTTTTTGTTATAATCATCTTAACTTACCTATGTCATAATTGTTTTATGCAGAAACACTATAACTTTGAGAAATTAATTAAAATATTAAACGATGTCCAATTTAAATAAATGATAACATTTTGGAAAGCGTAAGATGTTTAGTTTATAAATATAATTTTTATTATGCGTAATAGACATTCAATTAGTACAGTTTAATAAAATAAGGTAGACTTATACAAAAACATAATAATAGATTATTTTCCAACTTGTAACTCAATTTTCTCTACCAATTCTCATTGAAAATTGGTGAAACCAGTGTCTATTTCGTAGGTAATTAAGTCTATTTTCAAATGGAATAAAAATCAACTCAAAATACCATCTATGGAGAAAGTTATGAGTAAAATACCAAAGTTATACCTAAACGGGTTCAAAGACAACATCATACTATTTTCACTTCAAACTTTATATTATTAAGTTCGTATGATCAACTAAGTCAAATACACTCAAAATTCAGCATAAAACCAAGTAATTATCAATACTAAACAATCTCATCTCATAACAAATCCAACCACAATAATCAAACAACAACTCTTCATAGTAATTAATACAAACACCTAACATGCATTATTAATAATCAATGATACTAAATCAAATAGAATTATCTCAATACCTAAATATACAAATCAAGAAACAGATATTAAGAATATGCAACCAATATCTCTAAGCACATCTAATAGACGTTTTAAGAGGATTTTCTATGTTACCTTAAGAAGAGATTTGAGACCCCAAAGTTTGAGTTTCCATCTTCCTTCTCAACATGCAAGAACTCTAAACTTCTTCTCCTATATTGAAACCCTAACTTTCCTTTTCTTCTTTCTCTTAATTTCTCATTTCACTCTACCTCTTAGTCCTCTTTTACTCTAATATAGGTGTGAGGGTGTTTCTAATATGAGATGGTGAAATGAGGGAGCTTGAGAATGGAGTTAGTGTGTCCTCTTTTTTTTTCCTCTCTTCTTCTTTCCTCTTTTCCTTTCTTTCATCTTTTGTCTCTTTTTTTTGTCTTCATTTTCCCTGATATGTGGTTCTGTCATCCCTCCCTCTTTCTTTCTTTCTCATTTATTACTTTTTTTTTAATAATTGGTTTTTAAGTAAAAGGGGGTATGATGGAAATGTCAATTACGCCCCTCCGAATCTTTACAAATTGACAAATTTTGTTTTGACTATAAAATGAGCTACTAGAAGTTGAATTTGAGATTTCTATTGAGTATATTTCTAATTTATTCCCCAACTATAACAAACACATTAATATGAACTTTCTAAACTAAATTTCACTTGAATAACTAATAATCATTTTTTTTATTAAATAAGATTTAAGATATTTATATAAATATATGAATTATGACAAAAAAATATAAATAATAGAATTATTAGTATAAATAAGAATAAATGGAATATACAATTTTTGGGGTTTTACACTCTAATCTTTAGGAAGAGAATTTGAATTCTAAGAGAGTCTCGTTGGGATGTTCAATTAATTTGTTCTCTTATCAGATGAATTATATCATTCAAGTTCATTAAGCAACGTAAATTCCATTAACTTGGTGAAAAGTCCTTTCTACTTCACTAACAAACCATAGCATAAAATGCAAGACCATTTTAATGTTTTTTTGACACCTTCTTCCAATCTAAAAAATTAGATTTATAAAAAAAAAAAAAATAATTATGAATTATTTTAAATTATTATATTTTTTTGAAATAAAATATTAAAAACTCAAATTATTTCATTTAAATATATTAAAATAAGTAAATTATAAATAATATTCAAATATAATTTCAAACTAATACTAACTTTCTAATTATTTCAAGAGAGAGAGAAAAATACAAAAAGAAAACAGTGCCGTTTTATTTATAAGTAAAAGAACAAATTTAAAACCTTAATAATTTTGGAGAAAACAATTACTTTTATTACACAAAAGATTATCTGGTCCGATTAAAAGATTGAAGAATAAATATGAATAAGATTCTATGCCATAAGCATGACACATATCCTTAATTCATATTCAACTCAATCATCATTTTTCCAATTAAAATATTAAGCAAAGACAACAATTCAATTCAACTCAATTATCTGAACCTAATTCCAATTAAGATATTTAGTAATACTTGGTGAAAAAAGAGAGAAAATAGAAAAGATATAGAAGGATAAAGATCAGAGATTCACATACTCTTTAAGTGTTGCTTCCCAAATATTGATTAAATATTTTCTATTTATATTTATATTTTTTTTATATATATAAAAGCTATTACAGTCAAGAATCATCATTAAGGAAAATTAGAATTAGTTTTTAAATATTAATAGTTTTATTTTTTTTATACAATTAGTAGTTTTGTTTTTGATTCAATTCATAGTTACTACCTAAAATCCATTATTTGAATACAAAATTTTAACACCTTCCATGAAAAATCAAAAACGTAGATCAGAAGTCTTTTATACGGTGAATACAAAAAATAAATTTTATCAACTTAACTTGGCAAAATGAAATGATGAATTGACCTGCCTATTAGGCTTAGAGATTAAAAGGGTAACTCTAAAGTTTTGAACCTTACCCAGTATTACTCTATCCAGAAGTTTCACAGTTAATACTACGTTACTTTAGATTATATAAGATAGAATTAAATATATTTTTGTCTTAATAAATTTTTAAAATTTTAATTTTAGTTTTAAAAAATCAAAATGTTATTTTTAATTAAATAAAATTATCATGTATAACATTTTCGTCTTTATTCTTAAGTTAACTTATATTTTTAAATTTATTTTTCTTTTAACGTATTAGTAACACTATAAAAAATTTAACCACAAAAATTAAGTTTAAAATTCAATTTTTAAGTCTATATTTTCATTATTTTATCGTAAATTTTTA